>QNTS01007353.1:20233-41688 GCA_003317085.1 Hucho hucho
TTTTGGAGAGCCTGGCGTGCCCAAAGTAAAATGCCTCCCATTCAGGCCCAGAAAATAGGATATGCATATATTTAGTACCATTGGATAGGAAACACTCTGAATTTTCCAAAACTGTTAACCATTTGTCTGTGAGTGAAACAGAACGGATATGGCAGGCAAAACCCCGAGGAATTTCTGTCCTGGAAAAAGTGATTTTGACACATTGCTCATTTGGGAACCCCTCCCTCATGAAAATGACCATATAAGGGCATATGAATGCAGTACACGCCGCTTCCTTATGATGTCAACAGCCTCGAGATGGTGTTTTCCTCCATTTTGGATGCTTTAGACCAGAGAAAAAGACCAAACTAGTGGGTCCCCCCTTGATGACAACAGTACCCAGGGCGCGCGCCCGAGAAGTCGCACAGTGTCTTATTTACCGTCTTTAGAGCTCAGTTTATATTCCGGTTGATTTATAATAGTAAATATACGTAAAAGTGTTCCTAAGGATACATTTAAAACTATGTTTGAATGTTCTTGGACAAGTTTATAGGTATAAGATGAACGAGTTCGCGCCACGTTTCAATGGACTAGTGGAGGCTGTCGTTTCTGACTATGACGCGCGAACCAAATGGAGATTTATGGATATAATACATGACTTTTTCTAACAAAAGAACCATGGATTGTCTTCGTTGGACACTTAGGATGACCTCAGCAGAAGTTCTTCAACAGGTAATTGATTTGTTTTCGCTGTGAAATGTGTTATGTGTGTGCCACGCTGGCTAATGAATTCATGGCTATGAGAAAGTATGTGAGGTGCTGCCCTCAAACAATCAAATGTAGAGCTTTCGCCGTAAAGCCTTTTTGAAATCTGACAACGCTGTGATATTGCCAAGAAACAGAGCTTTTGATGAGTAGAAACACTTGTATATTGGTGGATGTTTAATAATTCAACTTTGGGATTTTGAATTTGGCGCTTTACATTTTACCTGGTGGTGTCGCTAGCGACCCACCGCTCCCTGTCTAGTTAAAGTCACCAAAAATTAGAATATTGTCTGCCATGACTACAAGGTCCAATAGGAATTCAGGGAACTCAGTGAGGAACGTTGTATATGGCCCAGGAGGCCTGTAAACAGTAGCTATAAAAAGTGATTGAGTAGGCTGCATAGATTTCATGACTAGAAGCTCAAAAGACGAAAACGTCGTTTTTTTGTTTTTTGTAAATAGAAATTTGCTATCGTAGATGTTAGCAACACCTCCGCCTTTGCGGGATGCGCGGGGGATATGGTCACTAGTGTAACCAGGAGGTGAGGCCTCATTTAACACAATAAATTCATCAGGCTTAAGCCATGTTTCAGTCAGGCCAATCACATCAAGATTATGATCAGTGATTAGTTAATTGACTAGAACTGCCTTGGAAGTGAGGGATCTAACATTAAGTAGCCCCATTTTGAAATGTGAGGTATCACAATCTCTTTCAAGAATACCGCATAATGACAGAGCAAAAACATGTTTTTAGAAATGTTTGCAAATGTATAAATAATAATAATAATAATAATAATAATAATAATAATAATAATAATATCGGGAAGGGGTCTGAATACTTTCCTAATGCACTGTAACCGCCTTATTTTTGCAGGACACCAGGAAGAGTAGCTGCTGTCTTGGCAGGAACTAATGGAGATCCATAATAAATGCCAGGAAGAGTAGCTGCTGTCTCGGCAGGAACTAATGGAGATCCATAATAAATGCCTGGAAGAGTAGCTGCTGTCTTGGCAGGAACTAATGGAGATCCATAATAAACCCCAAGAAGAGTAGCTGCTGTCTTGGCAGGAACTAATGGAGATCCATAATGAATGCCAGGAAGAGTAGCTGCTGTCTCGGCAGGAACTAATGGAGATCCATAATAAATGCCTGGAAGAGTAGCTGCTGTCTTGGCAGGAACTAATGGAGATCCATAATAAACCCCAAGAAGAGTAGCTGCTGTCTTGGCAGGAACTAATGGAGATCCATAATGAATGCCAGGAAGAGTAGCTGCTGTCTTGGCAGGAACTAATGGAGATCCATAATAAATGCCAGGAAGAGTAGCTGCTGTCTCGGCAGGAACTAATGGAGATCCCTAATAAATGCCTGGAAGAGTAGCTGCTGTCTTGGCAGGAACTAATGGAGATCCACAATAAACCCCAGTAAGAGTAGCTGCTGTCTTGGCAGGAACTAATGGAGATACACAATAAACCCCAGTAAGAGTAGCTGCTGTCTTGGCAGGAACTAATGGAGATCCATAATAAATGCACATACAAATTATTTGAGGGGTATGAATACTTTTCTGTGTGAAATAATAGGGTTTGAAATAACTTTTTAATGACTAATCCTTCCTCTGTCCGCCATACATACAACATCTTTAAGGTTCCTCAGTCAAGTATTGAATTTCAAGCACAGGTTTAACCACAATGACAAGGGAGCTTTTCGAAAGCCTCATAATGAAGTGCAGGGATTGGTAGATGGGCAACAATAACAAATCAGACATTGAATATATCTTTAAGAATGGTCAAGCTAATAATTACGTTGCGGATTATGTATTAAACCACCAAGACACATCAAAGATACAGTCATCCTTCTGAACTGAGTTGCAGGACAGGAATGAAACTGCTCAGGGATGTTACCATGAGGCCATTGGTGATTGTAAAACGGCTAAAGAGTTCAATGGCTGTGATAGGAGAAAACTGAGGATGGATCAACAACATTGTAGTGACTCTGCAATAAAAATATACACCTTTCAGCAGGACAATAACCTATAACACAAGGCCAAATTTTTGCTGGAGTTGCTTACCAAGAAGACAGATGATGTTCCAAAAAGACAGTAGAGTTTTGACTTAAATCTACTTGGAAATCAAATCAAATCAAAAATAAAATAAAGTTTTATTAGTCACATGCGCCAAATACAACAGACCTTACAGTGAAATGCTTACTTACGAGCCCCTAACCAACAGTGCAGTTTCAAAAACATACGGATAAGAATAAGAGATAAAAGTAACAAGTATATTAAAAAGCAGCAGTAAAAAATAACAATATATACAGGGGGGTGCAGGTACAGAGTCAATGTATGGGGGCACCGGTTAGTTGAGGTAGTATGAACATGTAGGTAGTTATTAAAGTGACTATGCATAGATGACAACAGAGAGTGGCAGTAGTGTGGAGAGGGGAGGGGGGGGCAATGCAAATAGTCTGGCTAGCCATTTCAGGAGTCTTATGGCTTGGGGGTAGAAGCTGTTTAGAAGCCTCTTGGACCTAGACTTGGCTCTCCGGTACCTCTTGCCGTGCGGTAGCTGAGAGAATAGTCTATGACTAGGGTGGCTGGAGTCTTTAAAAAAAATGTAGTCCACAATCATCTCCTTTTTCTCGCAAATTTAATGATGGTGTTGGAGTCGTGCCTGGCCGGCAAGTCATGAGTGAACAGGAAGTACAGGAGGGGGCTGAGCACGCACCCCTGAGGGGCCCCTGTGTTGAGGATCAGCGTGGCGGATGTGTTGGTACCTACCCTTACCACCTGGGGGCGGCCCGTCAGGAAGTCCAGGATCCAGTTGCTTATTGATGAGCTTTGAAGGCACTATAGTATTGAACCTTGAGCTGTAGTCAATGAATAGCTTTCTCACATTTGTATTTGTATTTATTATGGATCTCCATCAGTTCCCCATTAGCTACTCTTCCTGGGGTCTAGCAAAATTAAGGCTGTTTATACAATTCTAAAACATTACAATACATTCACAGATTTCACAACACACTGTGTGCCCTCAGGCCCCTACTCCACCACTACCACATATCTACAGTACTACATCCATGTGTATGTATAGTGCGTATGTTATCGTGTGTGTGTGTGTACGCATGTGTCTGTGCCAATGTTTGTGTTGCTTCACGGTCCCTGCTGTTCCATACAATGTTTTTTATCTGTTTTTTAAATCAAATTTTACTGCTTGCGTCAGTTACTTGATGTGGAATCGAGTTCCATGTAGTCATGGCTCTATGTAGTACTGTGTGCCTCCCATAGTCTGTTCTGGACTTGGGGACTGTGATTAGACCTCTTGTGGCATGTCTTGTGGGGTATGCATGGGTGTCCGAACTGTGTGCCAGTAGTTTAGACAGACAGCTCGGTGCATTCAACATGTCAATACCTCTCATAAATAAAAGTAGTGATGAAGTCAATCTCTCCTCCACTTTCAGCCAGGAGAGATTGACATGCATATTAGTAATATTAGCTCTCTGTGTACATCGAAAGGCCAGCCGTGCTGCCCTCTAATGAGCCAATTGCAAATTTTCTAAGTCTGACCACACGACTGAACAGTAGTCAAGGTGCGACAAAACTAGGGCCTGTAGGACTTGCCTTGTTGATAGTGTTGTTACGAAGGCAGAGCATCGCTTTATTATAGACAGACTTCTCCCCATCTTAGCTACTACTGCATCAATATGTTTTGACCATGATAGTTTACAATCTAGTGTTAGTCCAAGCAGTTTAGTCATCTCAACTTTCTCAATTTCCACATTATTTATTACAAGATTTAGTTGAGGTTTAGGGTTTAATGGGTGTTTTGTTCCAAATACAATGCTTTTAGTTTTAGAAATATTTAGGGCTAACTTATTCCTTGCCACCCACTCTGAAACTAACTGCAAATATACTTCTCTGTTGATATCACATACATTATCAATAATTTCACACATATTATCCAGATACTGACTGTTAGCACTTGGTGGTCTATAGCAGCTTCCCACAAGAATGGGCATATGAACCTGTATCCATATTACTTCAACAGTATTTAATATTAGATTGTCTCTAAGCTTTACAGGAATGTGGTTCTGAATATAGACAGCAACACTGCCTGCCACGGCATTTCTGTCTTTTCGGTAGATGTTATAACCATGTATTACTACCACTATATCATCAAAGGTATTATCTAAGTGAGTTTCAGAGATAGTCAGAATATGAATGTCATCTGTTACAAGCAAGTTATTGACTTTACAAGCAAGTTATTGACCTTGTTTCTCAGGCTACATATGTTAATATGGGCTATTTTTAGCACATTTCTGGGTTGCTTGAATGCTTTTAATGCTTTACTGGGAAGCTTATCAGAGGTAGACTTACTCATGTTATTTACATTGGAGCTGATAGTGCAGGGTGAGCTGCATAAAGTGGTCTTTCTACTATTGCACACCACCTCAGTGCTAACACTGTAACTCTGGTTTATTGGCTCATGATTACTGCTTACAATAGCTGTAGGAAAAACAGATATATTCGGTGCAATTAGGGGTACATAAATTAAGTTACTTACATTGTGCTTGCCAATGCCCCTAAGATTATGCATATTTGATGCAGCATTATGATGACTCATTGTCACAATGGGAGGGATTAACTGAGCTGGTCTTGGATCATTTACCAGTCATTGTTTCAACGCAGCCTTGAAATGCGAGTCCAGGAGCCAAGATGATTTGGATGGACTCCGTCATTCCTGTAGAGTATCTTCTGTTTCCAGAAGGAGTCAAAGTTATGCCTATGATGACAGCTGGTGATGTTGAATGGGCCTGTCTCTCAGGCAGCCTCACGGTGAGGCTGGGAGCTCTGAGGATCTGAACCCGAGGTAGAAGCCACCAGAGAGGGAGACAGAGCCGAAGACGAAGACGCAAGTACCTCCGGATCCGATCTTGATTGGGAAGCCACCACGGACGAAGGTGCCGGAACCTCCGGATCCAGGGCGGCAAAGCTGTTTCTGGTCTGTGTCAGTTCCGGGCTCAACATCTCCATGGAGACCCCCGTTGCCAGAGGACGCCTTCTTAGACTTCCACGGCAAGTGACGTACCTCCATGGCTGGTTGGTTCGAGATCAGCTCCGTTCTCCAGGGAAGGGGGAGACCCCTTCGGGGATGGAACCCTGCCTATCCTGTTCTATCCTGCCGGTGCGTATAACCAGCCAGCTGTATATTTATATTTTATTTAATTTTTATTTCTCTTCTATTTTAGTCATATATATGGCTGTCGTTAGTTTTTTAGCTAGCTAAGTTAGCCAGATAAGGTAGCAAACAGACCCCCCCCCCCACCCCCCCACTGTAACACAGTAGTATGTTAGCCAGCAATAAACAATATGGTTTTCAGTAGATAAACTAAAGTTAGCTAGCTAGCCAGGTAGCTTGCAGGAATAATAACTTAGTTAGCTAGGCAACATATTTGTCATCTGCCCTCTTTGTGCTGGCATCGACTGTGAACTTCTTAACATTTGCTAAATCCAACTCTTTGTTTCAAATCCTCTTCGCTATATTCCGGTTGAAACATGTATGGTTGAATGTCACCATGTAGCTAATAGAACATATAAAAATTCTCCATCGAATTCGTGTTAATGAGAGGATCACTTGAAGCCATTGCTTCTGGTCGGCACTTTCAATTTTGCCCGAAGGTTTGTGTTGTTAGTGTCTGCCTCTTTTTTTAAAAAGCCCGCCTTGGGGGAGGGACAGGGGCCAGAGCACGAAGCATCAACCAACACAAGTTGTAGTCTTTCAGAGACTGGATACTTTTTTTGAATCCGCCGATAGGAACATTGCTGAAAGACACCCGATGGCACAAGGACAACCATATCTACACTCACAAACACGTATAGTGTAATCAGTATAACAGAAAGCCTTTTGCGCAATGCTACAAAGCAGGACCGCCCCACCCCCCACCCCCATTAATAAACCGGAAGCCGTCATAAGGTGTATCATTCAGTGCGTGATGTCCAGACCTGCCTTCCTCCTGGGCAATTATGTATGAAACATCTCACAGTCCTAGAAATGCCCTGGTTCAACGTAACTTCATGGAAATGACGTGGAAACAACAGTGATTCTCAGCCAGTGTGTGCTCAGTGGGCATTTAGTGTCCTTCTGGTCTCTCTCCTGCACTGTGAACTACTGTGGCTTCTCTCTGTTAAAACAAATTTTAACCCCTCCCCTGACCCATCCCCCAATGTCATGATGACTCATGGGGAGGAGTGGTGCCACTGCAAAGTACATAAAGGCCTCCATTACTCTCTCCATAAGATAAGAAAACACAACACCGGTTCATGACCCAACTGTTCAGCTGCAGAAACTACAGACCCCCCCCACCCCATTTTGTTTTTTGCCCTAGCACTACACTGCTGATTCAAATAGCCAACTCATCATCAAGCTTTGATTACTTGAATCAGCTGTGTAGTGCTAGGGCAAAAAACAAAACGTGCAACCAGGGAGGGCCCCAGGACCGACTTTGGGAAACGCTGATGTAGAATAGAGTGCAGAATCTAGAACACCTCCATAGTGTCATCACACTCCAGCCCAGTAGGTGGCGGTAATGCACTTAATACTGGTATGCACACCGCCATAAAACCCCAACGAAGAAGAAGACACCACAGATAGAACAATGCAAAAATCACTGCACAGGCATGAATAGAAGCTTTCATGTAACTTGATAGCCTACTTCATGTTAGTGCAAAAGTCAGACAGCTCTTCCTCGGATGAGGAAGGGATTTACAGGAGAAAGGAGGGAAGTTGGTCAAAATCCAGGTTATTGCTAAACAGATTTGACCTGTTATGACTGCCTCTGAAACATGTTGTATCTGTTCTATTGGGTGTTATTGATGTGTGCCACTCGGGAATACACACTCAACATTAGCAAATCCTGTATTTAATACATTTGTAATAAATGTCATGTGTTTAATGTTTTTCATTTATTTGTAATACATGTAGCCTATCTTGACGTCCGTCTTGCAAAACATTTTATATCCAAGACAACCAGGATAACAAACACAATAAATGACCCCGGTGAAGACCCCAGCATAGTTGTAAAATGGCGCCGGAGAAGATGGCAGACGTTTTACGTGTCCCTAGCCGTTTTTTTGTTTGTTTATTTAAGTTGTTCGTAACACTTTTTTTTTTTTTACTAATTTTGTACATAATGTTGACTCTACCAACTCTTATAACCAAAAATAACTTCCAGACATCAGGACTGCGATTACTCACCACGGACTGTCAGATTTTTTTTTTTCCTTTCACGACTCTGATGAGCCCGACGCGAAGGATACACTGCTTCTTTGGGAACAGGCCCCGATCCCAGTGATCTGCATGTAGAGGAGGCTGAGAAAGAGGGGCCAAAGGTTGGGCTGCCTTCTGAGAATTCATAGGCGATCGAATAAACCCCCACTTCCCTCCATTCTGCTAGCAAACGTGCAATCTCTGGAGAATAAAATCGCCGAGTTACGCGGAAGATTAAACTACCAACAGGACATTAAAAACTGTAAACATTTTATGCTTCATGGAGTAGTGGCTGAACGACAACAACATCAACATACAGCATGCTGGTTATACAATGTACCGGCAGGATAGAACAGCGGCGTCTGGTAAGACAAGGGGCGGCGGTCTATGGATTTTTGTAAACAACAGCTGGTGCACAATATCTAAGGAAGTCTCGAGCTATTGCTCGCCTGAGGTAGAGTATCTCATGATAAGCTGTAGACCACACTACCTACCTAGAGAGTTTTCATCTGTATTCTTCGTAGCTGTTTACATACCTCCACAGTCAGAGGCTGGCACCAAGACAGCATTGAATGAGCTGTATTCCGCCATAAGCAAACAAAAAACGCTCACCCAGAGGCGGTACTCCTAGTAGCCGGGGACTTTAACGCAGGGAAACTTAAATCCGTTTTTACCAAATTTCTATCAGCATGTTAAATGTGCAACCAGAAAATAAAAATAACTCTTGACCACCTATACTCCACACACAGAGACGCATACAAAGCTCTCCATTGCCCTCCATTTGGCAAATCTGACCATAATTCCATCCTCCTGATTCCTGCTTACAAACAAAAATTAAAGCAGGAAGCGCCAGTGACTAGATCAATAAAAAAGTGGTCAGAGGAAGCAGATGCTAAGCTACAGGACTGTTTTGCTAGCACAGACTGGAATATGTTCCCGGGATTCCTCTGATGGCATTGAGGAGTACACCACATCAGTCATTTGCTTCATCAATAAGTGCATTGATGACGTTGTCCCCATAGTGACCGTACGTACATACCCCAACCAGAAGCCATGGATTACAGGCAGCATCCTCACTGAGCTAAAGGCTAGAGCTGCTGCTTTCAAAGAGCGGGACTATAACCGGAAGCTTGTGTCACGAACCGCCTCAAAGTTCGTAACAAAAAGGGAGACAACGTGGAGATAAGGAATAACAAAACATATTTATTAACTAAAGTAAACCAAATACAATTAACAATGTAGTCAGTAATCAGTAGTGTAAGTGAGTGTTTGCGTGCATAAATGTGATAATGAGGGGTGTTGAAAGGTGCCAAAGCAAATAAACAAAACGTCCACAAAAATGCCACAACCAAAATCTATAAATGTGTCTACATGGAGAGAGTCTCCTCAATGAATGGGGAAGAGATGCATTTATCCTGGGACACACCTGAACCCAGGTGTGTCCCATGTCGCTGACAACCCTCCCGATTCCGCCCACCGACATCCTATTAAGGAAAACAAGAGCAAAGAGAAAGAATTTGGCAGACAGAGTGGGAGGGGCGTCACCCCCCCCCCCCCCCCCCCCCAATAAAACCGGGGACCAACAAGGACCCCAGAACACCTTACCCGTTTACACACAAACAAATTGACCCAGCCTCTGCGTCCCAAATTGATGACGGGGTTATGTGTTCACACCCCAGCCAACCTCGTCCTCCCCAGACCTCAGCAACCTTTGTGAACAGGAAGCAACCTTTAAGAGGAAAGGAGAAAACGAGACCAGAAGGGAACAGACAGGAGCGACAGAACAGGACAATACCAAACACAAAATAACAGTGGTCAGTTCCGTGGACATTCAGGAACATGGCGCACGAGAGAGTGCGTCAGCAACGACATTATCAGTCCCCCTGATGTGCCACACATCGAGATGGAATGCTTGTAAAAATAAACACCATCTCATTATCCTCTGATTAGTACACATCATGAACCTCAAAAAGGTGAGAGGGTTATGGTCGGTGTAGACCACATTAAGTACTACTCCCGACCCGACATAGACCTCGAAGTGTTATAGCGCCCACATTTTCAATGTAGTTCAACTAATAATGGTTAAACTTTTTGGAAAAGAAACTTACAGGCCTCTCAACACCAGACACATCTGCTTGCAGCAAAACTACACCTGTCCCCACATGACTAGCATCCACCTGCAAGGTAAATTACAAATCCACGCAAGGAGCAGCCAGCACCGGAGTTGAGGTAAGCAACCTCTTTGCATCTTCAAAAGCCTGTTGACAACGAGAAGACCATACAGCCTTAGCTTTCAACAAATCTGTCAAGGGAGTGACCACAGTAGCATACTTTCTACAAAAACGACGGTAATAACCAATCATTCCCAAGAAACGCATCAGTTCCTTTTTAGTAGTTGGTGTTGAAAAAGCATCACTAGCTACAACCTTAGCCCGAACAGGACGCACATCACCCTGCCCAACCACCTTTCCAAGGTATGTAACGGTCACCTGAGCAAACTCACATTTAGCCAGATTGATTGTGAAGTATCTGCATATATAACTACATCATCCAGGTAAACAGCGTACCCAGCCAGACCGGAGACAACCCTGTTCATAAGTCACTGATAAGTGGCAGGTGCATTACGCAGGCCGAAACTCATAACCAAATACGAGTACAGACCAGAGGGTGTAAGAAAAGCAGAGATTTCACGTTCCCTACTCGTCAGTGGCACCTGCCAATAGCCCTTTAACAAGTCAAATTTGCTCACAAACTTAGCTGCTCCGACTTGATCAACACAGTCCTCCATCCGAAGAAGCAGAAATGAATCTGGCTTAGTGACACTGTTTACCTTACGGTAGTCCGTACAAAATCTGTTTGTCCCATCCGGTTTACTGACCAAGATACAGGGAGAAGCCCAACTGGAGAAAGAAGGCTCTGCTATCTCACTCTCCAGCATGTACCTGACCTCAGCATCCAGACAACGCAGTTTCTCTGAAGAAACTCTATAGAACCGCTGACGAATGGGGTCAGCATCTCCAACGTCAATATCGTGTTCTATTAAGTTTGTACGTGTAGGTGTATCAGAAAACAACCCTGGAAATCTCAGAATCAGACCAACCATCCGCCCATCAACAGGTAGATGAGCGAGAAGGCTGTCTAAAACATCCAGTGTCTCTGAATTTTTCAATCTACCCTGCAGTATGCAATCATCAGGACCAGGAACATCTTCCTCCTCCTGCACGGACGTAGCATGACAAGAACCCAGCGAAATAACGGTATCGGCCAAAATAACAGGTTTACCGTCCTCTGTAGACTCCAATTGTTCAGCCTCAGACGAACGTGTATAATAGGGTTTTAACAAATTTACATGGCACAGTTGGTGTGCTTTTCTCCGTTCTGGAGTGGCAACTAGATAGTTTTGCTCAGTGCACTGGGGCACTACCATATATGGACCTTGAAACTTGGCTTGAAAAGGAGAACCAACAATTGGCAGCAGAGCAAGAACCTGGTCACCTGGACTAAACTGACGAGGCTCAGTTCGCCGATCAAATATGCCCTTCATCCTCTCCTGTGAAGATAATAGCTTCTCTTTAGCCATTTCACCAGCGGCGTACAGGTGTCGCCGGAAATCACATACATAAGATAACAGGGACTGAGGGGGCTCGGGAGACTTCCAGTCATCCTGGAGAACAGGTAGAAGTCCACGCACCCTATGTCCAAACACAAGGTCATTTGGACTGAACCCCGTGCTCTCCTGTGAAACCTCCTTAGCGGCTAACAGTAACCAAGGCAACCCCTCCTCCCAATCCTTATCCATCTCAGTACAATAAGCTCTCAACAAAGACTTAAGTGTTTGATGGAAACGTTCCAATGCTCCTTGACTTTGCGCGTGATAGGCGCTACACATTTTGTGTTTAATATGGAGCTGTTGGAGAACCTGACCAAACAGATTAGAGGTGAAATTAGATCCTTGATCACTTTGAATGACCTTAGGGATTCCAAACAGTGAGAGAAACTGAGTCAAAGCTTTTAGCACAGACTTAGTCGTGATAGACCGGAGAGGATAGGCAGCAGGAAATCTAGTGGTCTGACACGTCACAGTGAACAGGTAACTACTACCCTTTTTAGAATGAGGCAGAGGACCAACACAGTCAATAATCAGATACTCAAAAGGTTGGCTGAGTACAGGAATAGGAAACAGTGGTACCGGCTTAATAGCTTGATTAGGTTTACCAGTTAATTGACAGGTGTGACAAGTTGATGAACTCTAAAACATCCCTCTTTAACCTAGGCCAAAAGAAATGTCTTAATATGCGATTGTAGGTTTTCCTCACACCCATACAGTGAGGGAAAAAAGTATTTGATCCCCTGCTGATTTTGTACGTTTGCCCACTGACAAAGAAATTATCAGTCTATAATTTTAATGGTAGGTTTATTTGAACAGTGAGAGACAGAATAACAACAAAAAGATCCAGAAAAACNGTGAAAAATGTTATAAATTGATTTGCATTTTAATGACGGAAATAAGTATTTGACCCCTCTGCAAAACATGACTTAGTACTTGGTGGCAAAACCCTTGTTGGCAATCACAGAGGTCAGACGTTTCTTGTAGTTGGCCACCAGGTTTGCACACATCTCAGGAGGGATTTTGTCCCACTCCTCTTTGCAGATCTTCTCCAAGTCATTAAGTTTTCGAGGCTGATGTTTGGCAACTCAAACCTTCAGCTCCCTCCACAGATTTTCTATGGGATTAAGGTCTGGAGACTGGCTAGGCCACTCCAGGACCTTAATGTGCTTCTTCTTGAGCCACTCCTTTGGTGCCTTGGCCGTGTGTTTTGGGACATTGTCATGCTGGAATACCCATCCACGACACATTTTCAATGCCCTGGCTGAGGGAAGGAGGTTCTCACCCAAGATTTGACGGTACATGGCCCCGTCCATCGTCCCTTTGATGCGGTGAAGTTGTCCTGTCCCCTTAGTAGAAAAACACCCCCAAAGCATAATGTTTGACGGTGGGGATGGTGTTCTTGGGGTCATAGGTAGCATTCCTCCTCCTCCAAACACGGCGAGTTGAGTTGATGCCAAAGAGCTCAATTTTGGTCTCATCTGACCACAACACTTTCACCCAGTTGTCCTCTGAATCATTCAGATGTTCATTGGCAAACTTCAGACAGGCATGTATATGTGCTTTCCTGAGCACGGGGACCTTGCGGGCGCTGCAGGATTTCAGTCCTTCACGGCGTAGTGCGTTACCAATTGTTTTCTTGGTGACTATGGTCCCAGCTGCCTTGAGATCATTGACAAGATCCTCCCGTGTAGTTCTGGGCTGATTCCTCACCGTTCTCATGATCATTGCAACTCCACGAGGTGAGATCTTGCATGGTGTCCCAGGCCGAGGGAGATTGACAGTTCTTTTGTGTTTCTTCCATTTGCGAATAATCGCACCAACTGTTGTCACTTTCTCACCAAGCTGCTTGGCGATGGTCTTGTAGCCCATTCCAGCCTTATGTAGGTCTATAATCTTGTCCCTGACATCCTTGGAGAGCTCTTTAGTCTTGGCCATGGTGGAGAGTTTGGAATCTGATTGATTGATTGCTTCTGTGGACAGGTGTCTTTTATACAGGTAACAAGTTGAGATTAGGAGCACTCCCTTTAAGAGTGTGCTCCCAATCTCAGCTTGTTACCATTATAAAAGACACCTGGGAGCCAGAAATCTTTCTCATTGAGAGGGGGTCAAATTCTTATTTCCCTCATTAAAATGCAAATCAATTTATAACATTTTTCACATGCGTTTTTCTGGATTTTTTTGTTGTTATTCTGTCTCTCACTGTTCAAATAAACCTACCATTAAAATTATAGACTGATCATTTCTTTGTCAGTGGGCAAACGTACAAAATCAGCAGGGGATCAAATACTTTTTTCCCCTCACTGTATACCAGGCAGTGTCAGAGGAAGGCCCTAGAAATTGTCAAAGACTCCAGCCAGCCTAGTCATAGACTGTTCTCTCTGCTGCCGCATGGCAAGCGGTACCGGAGTGCCAAGTCTAGGTCCAAGAGGCTTCTAAACAGCTTCGACCCCCAAGCCATAAGACTCCTGAACATCTAGTCAAACGGCTACCCAGACTATTTGCAGTGCCCCCCCCACTCCCCTCTCACCCCCTCTTCACACCACTGCTGCTCTCTGTTGTCGTCTATGCATAGTTACTTTAATAACTCTACCTACATGTACAGTTGAAGTCGGAAGTTTACATACACCTTAGCCAAATACATTTACACTCAGTTTTTCACAATTCCTGACATTTAATCCTAGTAAAAATGTCCTGTCTTAGGACAGTTAGGATCACTATATTTTAACAATGTGAAATGTCAGAATAATAGTTGAGAGAATTATTTATTTGATATTTTATTTCTTTCATCACATTCCCAGTGGGTCAGAAGTTTACATACACTCAATTAGTATTTGGTAGCATTGCCTTTAAATTGTTAACTTGGGTCAAACGTGAAGGGTAGCCTTCCACAAGCTTCCCACAAGAAGTTGGGTGAATTTTGGCCCATTCCTCCTGACAGAGCTAGTGTAACTGAGTCAGGTTTGTAGGCCTCCTTGCTCGCACGCGCTTTTTCAGTTCTGCCCACAAATTCTCTATAGGAATGTGGTCAGGGCTTTGTGATGGCCACTCCAATACCTTGCCTTTGTTGTCCTTAAGCCATTTTGCCACAACTTTGGAAGTATGCTTGGGGTCAATGTCCATTTGGAACACCCATTTGCGACCAGGCTTCCTGACTGATGTCTTGAGATGTTGCTTCAATATATCCACATAATTTCCCTTCCTCATGATGCCATCTATTTTGGCAAGTGCACCAGTCCCTCCTGCAGCAAAGCACCCCCCCAACATGATGCTGCCACCCTTGTGCTTCACGGTTGGGATGGTGTTCTTCAGCTTGCAAGCATCCCCCTTTTTCCTCCAAACACAACGATGGTCATTATGGCCAAACAGTTATATTTTTGTTTCAGCAGACCAGAGGACATTACTCCAAAAAGTACGATCTTTGTCCCATGTGCAGTTGCAAACCGTAGTCTGGCGTTTTTATGACGGTTTTGGAGCAGTGGCTTCTTCCTTGCTGAGCGGCCTTTCAGGTTATGTCGATATAGGACTCGCTTTACTGTGGATATAGATACTTTTGTACCCGTTTCCTCCAGCATCTTCACAAGGTCCATTGCTGTTGTTCTGGGATTGATTTGCACTTTTCTCACCAAAGTACGTTCATCTCTAGGAGACAGAACACGTCTCCTTCCTGAGCGGTATGACAGCTGCGTGGTCCCATGGTGTTTATACTTGCTTACTATTGTTTGTACAGATGAACGTGGTACCTTCAGGCGTTTGGAAATTGCTCCCAAGGATGAACCAGACTTGTGGAGGTCTACAATTATTTTTCTGAGGTCTTGGCTGATTTCTTTTGATTTTCCCATGATGCCAAGCAAAGAGGCACTGAGTTTGAAGGTAGGCCTTGAAATACATCCACAGGTACACCTCCAATTGACTTACATGATGTCAATTAGCCTATCAGAAGCTTCTAAAGCCATGACATCATTTTCTGGAATTTTCCAAGCTGTTTAAAGGCACAGTCAACTTAGTCTATGTAAACTTCTGACCCACTGGAATTGTGATACAGTGAATTATAAGTGTAAATTATAAGTCTTTAAACAATTGTTGGAAAAATGTCGTGTGTCATGCACAAAGTAGATGTCCTAACCGACTTGCCAAAACTATAGTTTGTTAACAAGAAATTTGTGGAGTGGTTGAAAAACGAGTTTTAATGACTCCAACCTAATTGTATGTAATCTTCCGACTTCAACTGTACATACTACCTCACTAACCGGTGCCCCCGCACATTGACTCTGTATCTGTACCCCCCTGTGTATTGTCTCGCTATTGTTATTTTACTGCTGCTATTTAATTACTTGTTACTTTTATCTCTTATTCTGATCAACAACAAAAAATGTAAACTGCATTTTTGGTTAGGGGCTCGTAAGTAAGCATTTCACTGTAAGGTCTACACCTGTTGTATTCGGCACATGTGACTAATACAATTTGATTTGATTTGTGTTGGTAGTAGCATGACTGGAATAACTATTTATACAACAAAGAGCAGTTGGAGAGTCTGAATTTGAAAGCAAAGCAAATCCTCCACTTAGTTTACATGTCATTTGAGACAGTGTTATTTTATTTTTTGACAACCCACTGTACATTACTTGATAACTATAGTCACTTTTCTATAAGCAAAGAGTGATTGGTTGCCTTGCTGTGATTGGTAAGCATGCCTCCTTCGTACAATGTAGCGACATTGTTGTAGCGTTGCTAAATGGAAACTGATAATGTTGCCATTGAGGTGAGCAAAATGAAGCATTTCTACAAGTCATTGAGTTAAATTCGAAACATTTATGCCCTGTTGTTAACAGAAAGCACCTGGTTGTTGGATAGATGAAGCAGAGACACTGCATCAGCGCTAGCTATGTAACATTAGCTAGCTAGAATTCAAATTTTGGCTAGCTAACTAGATGAACAGCAAACCTTGTTATAATTAATGATAATTAATACAATATTTCACCAAATATCTGTTTAGAGTTCGCAGTGTAGGTTTTACATGCTACTCATATGGCTAGCTTGAAGTTTGTAGTCTTACATGCTGACCAGACCGCTCACCCGCGTGCGCCATCTTGCGCTTGTTGATTTTGTCCACCCACACAAGATGCGATCAGGACACACAGGTTGAAATAACTCTGAACCAACTATATTAATTTGGTGACAGGTCAAAAAGCTGTCACGATCTTCAAGAGTGACGGACCAAGGCGCAGCGAGGTATCCAGTATACATACTTTATTTATACGAAACTGGCAAAATAATAAACAAGTGAAGATCGTAACACCGGTGTGACTAACAAAGTGCACACACCACTGAACATACTAATACAAACAATGTGTCACGTCCAGGCCTGAGAAGACAGGCTGGTGTGTTTAGTTTTGGTTTTGGTGTAGGGTTTTTATGTTCTAGGTGATATATTTCTATGTTGGGGTAATGGTTCCCAATTAGAGGCAGCTGTGTGTCATTGTCTCTAATTGGGAACCATATATATGTTTGGGGTTTTCTATTAGGTTTTGTGGGTTATTGTTCGAGCATAGCTTCATTGTGTTTCATGTTATGTTTCAACGTTACAATCTTCGTTTGTTTTGTTGTTTTTTGTCCCAGTTACGTAACTAATAAAAGATGTATACTGGATGCCTCGCTGCGCCTTGGTCTGTCCGTTCAGGAGATCGTGACACAATGACCCACAAAACCCCATTGAAAACCACAAACATATATGGTTCCCAATTAGAGGTAACGACAAACAGCTGCCTCTAATTGGGAACCATTTCCCCAACATAGAAATACACGACCTAGAACACAAAACCCTCCTAAACAAAATAAACTAAACACACCAGCCTGAAACCCAGGGCTGGACGTGACAAAAGCATTTATCATTTATGGTAATTTAGCTAGCTAGCTTGCTGTTACCTCAGTTCATCTTTCAATCCCCGACATGGGTATATGCTCCTAAAAACCAATGAGGAGATGGGAGAGGCAGGACTTGCAGTGCAATTAGAGCCAAGTTCTATTTTAGCACCTGGCTATGCAGATGCTCGTTGATGAGCGTGAGCAGTGTGTGTGCAATGATTGAATAACAAGTATGTGTCAATTTATTTTGCAACACTCGTGCACGCGACGTGCGCGGTGTGGTCAGCATGTTAGCTAACTAACAGTAGCAATCTTAGCTAATAAAGTTGGCAGCTGATAACGGCAAACATCTATAGCTAGCTCACATTAGCTGGCGCCTATAGGCTACTTTGTAGATATAATTTAATCTAAAAGGTTTTTGGGAGCCTTTCCATCTACCATAAGACGGTTGTCATCACATTAGCATCATCGCTAAAGGCTCCACAAAGTGGTAGAAAAATGAGCACACCCCCATTCCTGAGCCGTTGCCTCTTCAGAAAGTTGAAAGTTGAAGACTCAATTTGACCCCCTCAACATTATCCCGTGATGATTTTTTTCTCCATTCTAAAGCACCAGGCTGCTACTGGATTTCTGTGTCTTTGCATCACACAGTGCTACTCATTTCCTCCTTTTATGATTGGCTCCCCCCGCCGCTAATTATGCTTTTGGTTTAGCTGTGGTTTGCAGAGGGGAAAAAAGTTGAGCAAGGCTTGTAAGGGGAACTGCACAATATCCCCTCTCTTTCCTCTCTTCTTAACAAACCCTAAAATCTGTGAGTTAACTTGAAACTTCCAGAACCAATTTTTAGTTTTTATTTCAATTTGAGAATTTACAATAGAAATTGGCTTCATTGCATGTGACATTGCACAGCAGTAAGCTGGTTTATTTATACTTTCTTATTCGGTCTTCTTGGTTTCAATATGGAAGGGATCCAGGTGTTTTTACTGTTTCTTGATGAGTAAAAGGCTCATTTATTAACTACAATGCCTTCAGAATGTATTCACACCCCTTGACAGATTCCAGATATTGTTGTTGCAGCCTGAGTTTAAAATTGATGAAATGTTGATTTTGTGTCACTGCTCTACACACAATAGCCCATAATGTCAAAGTGGAATTACGTTTTAGAAATGTTTATAAATTAACTAAAAGTGAAAAGCTCAAATGTCTTGAGTCAATAAGTTTTCAACCGTTTTGTTATGGCAAGCCTAAATAAGTTTGGGAGTGAACATGTGCATGGACACTGTGTGCAATAATAGTGTTTACCATTACTTTTTTTAAATTGTGAAATTCACACACTTATCAAGAGAACACGTGGTAATCCCTACTGCCTATGTTCTGCCGGACTCACTAAACACAAATGCATCTTTTGTAAATAATGTCTGAGTGTTGGAGTGTGACCCTGGCTCTATCCAGAAATTTTAAAAACAAGAAAATGGTCACGTCTTGTTTGCTTAATTTAATATAAGTAAGTTGAAATGATTTATACTTTTACTTTTCATACTTAAGTATATTTAAAACCAAATACTTGGTTTTTACTTGGCTTTTACTCAAGTAGTATTTTACTGGATGACTTTCACTTTTACTTTAGTAAATTTCTATTCAAGTATCTATACTTTTACTCAAGTATGACAATTGGGTACTTTTTCCACCTCTGCTACACCGGCACTGATGCTTGTCGGATGTGGCAGGGCTTGCAAACTATTACGGACTGCAAAGGGAAACTGCTGTGAGCTGCCCAGTGACGCGAGTCTACCAGATGAGCTAAATGCCTTTAATGCTTGCTTTGAGGCAAGCAATACAGAAGCATGCATGAGAGCACCAGCTGTTCCAGAGGATCGTGTGATCATGCTCTCCTTAGCCGATGTGAGCAAGACCTTTTAAACAGGTCAACATTCACAAGGCCGCAGAGCCAGACGGATTACCAGGGCGCGTACTCAGAGCATGCGCTGACCAACTGGCAAGTGTCTTCACTGACATTTCCAACCTTACAGACTCCCTGACAGAGTCTGTAATACATACATGTTTCAAGCAGACCACCATAGTCCCTATGCCCAAGAATGCGAAGGTAACCTTTCTAAATGACTACCACCCCGTAGCGTGCTTTGAAAGGCTGGTCATGGCTCACACCAACACCATCATCCAGGAAACCCTAGACCCACTCCAATTCGCATACCGTCCCAATAGATCCACAGATGATGCAATCTCAATCGCACTCCACACTGCCCTTTCCCACCTGGACAAAAGGAACACCTATGTGAGAATGCTGTTCATTGACTATAGCTCAGCGTTCAACATCATAGTGCCCACAAAGCTCATCACTAAGCTAAGGACCCTGGGATTAAACACCTCCCACTGCAACTGGATCCTGGACTTCCTGACGGGCCAAAACATTATTTATAAAAGGTTTATCTGTTTTTTAACACTAATTTGTTTACAAGCATGATAGCTGTACTTTTAGTTTATGGTTGACACAGCTTGTTGGCCATTAGCCAATCGGTGTTTCTCAACAAGTTCAAATCAAATAAATGCATCCAACTGGTATTTACGACTTCACAACTGGTAAATTCCCACCTCCCACATGGTAACAAACGCAACATTAGAGTTGAAACTTCAGAGACTCAACCTTACAATCCTGTCACAACAGAAAATGCCAGGAACATTGTGAATGGCATTTTCATTTTCCCGCTGTACCGAAACCGAAACCGAATAGGATGTGGTTATTTTCTGCCTATGTATTGTTTTTTCAAAGGCCAAACCCACCACTGGTGTGCGTGGCCAAAGACCCCTGTTTTCGTGCCATATGACCATAGCACCGGTTCCAAGTGCCAATGCCGTTTAGCAAACTCCAGGCAGTGCTATGGTCAGTTGACATGAAAATAGAGGTCATTGGCCACGCACACCAATGGTGAGTTTGGCCTTTGAAAGAACAATACATATGCAGAAAATACCTAATAATAATTGAACCAAATTATCAGTAAATTTACCAGAAACAACCTTTTTCACAGCTATTTCTTTAAAAAAATCCTGGGGGGCATGACCCCAGGTGTTGAACCCCCCCCCCCCCCAATATGGAACAGGAAGTTACACTATTGGAATCACTGATGCATTTTGTTCATGTTTTATGATAATCTTGGGTAAATTTATGTATTTTCTGATAAGTTCAATACATTCAGTTGATTTCATACTGAGCGCAATAAAAACATTTCTGGATTCTGTGATGCCATCTGCAACGCGGATTTCATAGGGTCCTACTTTTAACAGTTTTAAATTGTTAAACATATTCCTTGTGCATAGAGTTGTATGGCTTTTCCAACTTTGCAATCATTGGTTTTTCTTTGACATACATTTTAAAGCGAAACATCTGAGTCTCAGCATCACTCCGTGTTACCGTGGAATTGCCCAGACGTGACAATCTTGTCACAGAGCTATCAAAGCAAAGTGACCATTGACTTTAAAAGCCGTTCTGTCGCATAGCTTGAGTTCTTTTGGTTCTTGTCCTCAATCTCAATCATCAGAAGAGGATAAGTAATGACCTCCTGCATGGATTATGGGGCCATCTTCCTCCTCCGCTGGGTGCCATTCGGTTG
Source organism: Hucho hucho (assembly GCA_003317085.1). Taxonomy (NCBI): domain Eukaryota; kingdom Metazoa; phylum Chordata; class Actinopteri; order Salmoniformes; family Salmonidae; genus Hucho; species Hucho hucho. Next base: position 41,335 of record QNTS01007353.1, read on the forward strand.
GTGGGCGACACTTCACCCTATAGAGTGCCAGAGACGTGCTGCTCATTCGAAAATACCTTCAGCCAATTGCAAATCGACCGAGTTCTTTCAATCTTTCAACGTTTTCTCAGTCTGAGCTCAATTTTAATTTGCTGCTCTCACTTCCATTGGAGGCTAAAGATTGAGCAGAATATTGCATGGGGAGAGAACACGGTACAGTGACTTTGTAAGGCTGGTCTCCCCTGAGGCAATTCATCTCTGACCTGCAGTCTATCTCTCTCTGTGTCTCTGTGTCGCTGTGTCGCTGTGTCTCTGTGTCTCTGTGTCGCTGTGTCGCTGTGTCTCTGTGTCGCTGTGTCGCTGTGTCTCTGTGTC
>QNTS01007354.1:0-52711 GCA_003317085.1 Hucho hucho
TCTCTCGTAGTCTCTCTCTCTCGTAGTCTCTCTCTCGCAGTCTCTCTCTCGCAGTCTCTCTCTCTCTCGCAGTCTCTCTCTCTCTCGTAGTCTCTCTCTCTCGTAGTCTCTCTCTCGCAGTCTCTCTCTCGCAGTCTCTCGCAGTCTCTCTCTCTCTCGCAGTCTCTCTCTCGCAGTCTCTCTCTCTCTCGCAGTCTCTCTCTCGCAGTCTCTCTCTCGCAGTCTCTCTCTCTCGTAGTCTCTGTCTCTCGCAGTCTCTCGCTCTCGTCATCAACTCCATTCAAAATGCATCCAAAATATATAATCCTGTTCTAGATTAATATACAGTGCATTCTGAATGTATTCAGACCACTTGACTTTTTTACAGCCTTATTCTTATTCTCTATTGGCTCATCAGGCTCGGCTAGTGTCAGGTTTGAATTTTCACGCTGAGCAAAGCTTTTGAATCAGCACTTCTATTTTGGCAGGAAATACCAGGTTATCCCGGGAGAAAAGTGATTAATTCTCGGGATTTAACGTTTGTAAAATTCCCGGGAAAATATATTAACCCTAATGTCATCGTAACATAACCTGTTGTAATCCACAACTTTCTTGTGGGATGTTTTCTCCCTCTGTCAGCGTGGCACGGCAAGCGGTACCGGAGCGCCAAGTCTTTTACACTGCTGCTACTCTCTGTTTATTATCTATACAGTCACTTCACCCCTACCTACATGTACACTGCTGCTACTGTCTGTTTATTATCTATACATAGTCACTTCACCCCTACCTACATGTACACTGCTGCTACTCTCTGTTTATTATCTATACATAGTCACTTTACCCCTACCTACATGTACACTGCTGCTACTCTCTGTTTATTATCTATACATAGTCACTTTACCCCTACCTACATGTACACTGCTGCTACTCTCTGTTTATTATCTATACATAGTCACTTNACGTGACTATGTAGCGAAGCCATGCAGGAATGTTTCTCAAGTGTGCTAGGGTGGGAAGCCATGGAGCTTCCCTCATGTAAGACAGAGGGAGCGAGAGAGCCCCGGATTGAGAGAGTGGGAGGAATCTGTTTCCACTTTTTGACGTCATAGGGTCGAATTTGGAAATGTATTGTACTTAAAATCTGTGCATAGTACTTAAAATGTTCTCCTACCTTTCTCTCTCTCTCTCTCTCTCTCTCTCTCTCTCTCTCTCTCTCTCTCTCTCTCTCTCTCTCTCTCTCTCTCTCTCTCTCTCTCTCCTCTAGTTGTTGGACGTGTCTGGTGGACCTCGAAGGGTTAAACATGCGCCACCTGTGGCGACCGGGGGTTAAGGCCCTTCTGAGAATCATTGAGGTGGTGGAGGCCAACTACCCAGAGACCCTGGGACGTCTGCTCATACTGAGGGCTCCTAGAGTCTTCCCTGTGCTCTGGACCCTGGTGAGACACTATGAAATATGGCTGGAGACTCCTAAACAGCACCCTATTCCTGATATGGTGCTTATAGGGCACTAGATAAGATGCAATTAGACATGATTTATTTAGGTGGGAGCAGTAGGGTGTTGACTCCTCCCACCTTCTGTGTTCAGGTGAGCCCATTCATCGACGAAAACACCCGTAAGAAGTTCCTGATCTACGCTGGTAATGACTACCAGGGCCCCTGCGGTCTGCTGGACTACATAGACAAGGAGGTCATCCCTGACTTCCTAGGAGGAGAGTGTTTGGTGAGTCACTGTGTGGGGGCATAGTCACATTGTCGTGTGGTTGCCATGATAACATTTGTATCCCTTTTTGGTGTCTGTGAGCGTCTGCATATAAATGATATCATTGTGGAGTAGAATTTCATGTACTTTCTATTCAGTTTTAGTTTCTCATATGGCCTAATTCTGTGTGCAGTGTGAAGTCCCAGAGGGAGGCCTGGTTCCCAAATCTCTGTACCGTACTGCAGAGGAGCTGGAGAACGAAGACGTCAGCCTGTGGACAGAGACTATCTACCAGAGTGCCAGCGTCTTCAAGGGAGCGCCCCACGAGGTGAGCCCCAACACAGTGCACCACGGCTGGGGCGGAACAGAGAGGACTCAAGGAGAGCGGGGCGACTGTGGCCTTAGCTGGAGCTTTTGTGGGGGGAGAAGGAGAAATAAGTTCCTTGACCGACACTGCCACCCATTGGAGAAATCCTGAAAGTGCATTCAAACGGATCTTCAGACATTTAGCCACTGTTCTGTCACAAATTGAACATGAACTTTGCTTTGAGAGGAATCTGCACCCATTTGTTCTTTTGTTTCTGTTACAGGAAAGTAGATAGATGATATATAAGGAGTCTGTTATAAAAGGAGCCGTGTGGATACTAGTCGGTAGAAATCTGCTGTCTCATCTCCCTCTGAAAGAGAGAAAAGAACAGATGACAATCTTTCTTTTACTTCTACTCTTCTCATCCATCCCCCTCTTTCTCCTTTTCTCTCCCTCCCTCCTTCAACCCACCTCTCTTCAACTCCCTCCTCCCGGCTTCCCCCCTCAGGTGGTGATCGAGATCATCGACGCCGCCTCCGTGATCACCTGGGACTTTGACGTGTGTAAGGGCGACGTGGTCTTCCACCTCTACCACTCCAAGCGTGCCCCCCAACCCCCCCGCAAGGACCCCCTAGTGGGGCAACACAGCAGCATCACCGCCCCCGGGGGGAACAATGTCCAGCTCATAGACAAGTCCTGGACCTTAGGCCTGGACTACAGCATGGTGGAGTCACCACTCACCTGCAAGGAGGGCGAGAGCGTGCAGGTCAGCACTGGAGCAGCAGACTAGTTGTTCATAGTATTGCGAAAGACATGAGGCATGCAGGTGGCTCTTTGTCAGTGCCTGAGAGAATCTGAATGAATGATTTAAGATTGACTCCATTAAAATATACAGGTTTGCATATTACACCAATGTTGAAACCAGTTGTTTAGTGTGAAGTGACTTTAAATGCCATTCAATACTTCATGAATCGAATGTTAAGAATTAAAACCTCTCATCTAATGCAGCTCTCTCTTTCCCCCCACATCTCTCCCTCGCGCCGTCCCTTTCCTCCCCCTCTCGCCGTCCCTCTCCCAGGGCTCCCACGTGACCAGGTGGCCCGGGTTCTACATCCTGCAGTGGAGGTTCCACACCATGCCGGGCAGCGCCTCCACCAACCTGCCCCGCGTGGACGACGTCCTCGCCTCCCTGCAGGTCTCCTCACACAAGTGCAAAGTCATGTACTACACAGAGGTCATTGGCTCTGAGGACTTCAGGTTAGTTAGCAGTGTGTGTGTGTGTGTGTGTGTGAGCTGATATCAAATGGGTCATCAAAGTAAATGTTATTTTTTTAAATCATACTGTATTTTGTGTTATGATTGTATTGTATCTTCACTTTTATCCATTTGATATTTTTTGTATACAATATTAACATTAATGTCCATCGTAGCCATTATGAAGTGCCGAGTGTAGGCTTCCCCTCCTAAAGAGAGAGACGTGCTTTTTACCCTCCACTCTTTCTTTTCAATGCGCTCCTGTCCTCTTATCACTCACCAACCCCTCTTCCACTCCTCCTTCTGTCTCTTCCTGTGAAGAACGGCTTGCTTTGATGTTCAAAGTTTGTAAGTGGACTTGTGTTCCCTTCGCTTTGCATTGCGTTTGGTTGCTTATGAGAACTGCCATTAACAGTTAGCGACAGCTCTGTAAGGTGCTAGCATCCTGACCCTTTGCTTATGGCTTTATTTGAGCATTACCTCACCAGCAATGCTAGGCTTTCTCTTTGTGCTTCAGCTAGAGAAAGGCCACCCACACTCACTCACTAAGCTAGCTAGTCTCACTCTTGCTTGCATGAAGGACTAACAGACACATGCCTTTTTAGTTTGAGTTTCCTTCCTCCTTTGCCACAAAGGGCTACCCGTATTTCAGGGTTCCCCAACTGGCGGCTCGCGGGTGGTTTTTATTTATTTTCATTGTTGGACATAAAAGACTGATAATTTAGGTAATCTGTTCCCAAGTATTCCCATGCATAATAGAAGCACGTGACGTCATACAAATCTAAGTAAATGTAAAATTATTCGGTTTTAATCCAAATATGATATCTGTTTGGGCTTCTTGCAGTCAATTTGCAGTCTACAAATGATTTGTATTTATGTTCCGGCCCCCAACCATCCGCTCCAGACCAAATCGGCCCGCGGCTGAATGCAGCTGATGATCCCTGCTGTGTTTTTCTGACTCTGCAAATTGGTTGATACGGATAAGAAGTCTTTCATTCATGCCCCTCAAAACTATCACTGAAGCATGAGAGGCCATGTTTTAGTCACCGTGGGTTAGAAGAACAACCTATTTTAGTGCAGTATGCTAAATGAATGTCACACAGTGGATTCACCTCCCTTTGGTTTGACTTGCTGCATGATCTACACTACGCTTGAACTGGGCATCATTAATACCAAACCAGGGATCAAATACTATTTGAAAACATTTCCTATGTGACAATGACATTTTCTTTTTGTTTATACTTTCGCTGTGGTTGGTTGAGCTTTCCTGTTACAATATAACCAATAAAAGAGTCCCACAAGTGCAAACCCCTCCAACCTGTCACTCCTAATGCAAACACTCAAATAAATTGAAACATTTCAAATAGTATTTGCACCCAGGTCTGATTTTAAGCCCATTTAGTATGTAGTTCTAAAACCTTAGTTAGGCCAATATTAATAACACATTTAAATAAATTCATCTAACCTTTTTTTCTCTCTCTCAGGGGCTCTATGAGCAGTTTGGAGTCGAGCCACAGTGGTTTCTCCCAGCTCAGCCACGCCACCTCTAACCACTCCCAGTCCAGCTCCATGATCTCCAGGTAGAGGACTACAACTCCTGCCAAGGACTACAATTATTCCTCTGCTGAACTACAAGTCCCAGCTCCTCCAGCCTTCACAGTCCACACTTTCCGCCCTAACCACCTCAAACCTGTGCTACTATTAGTCAGTCACAATGTGGATCTGAAGCATGCTTGCACAACAGAGGAAAAAGAAAATGTCGGCAGTTGAAAAACTGAAATCAAAGACTTGTGATTTAAAGGGCTCCGTTTTTCTTGCAGCAGGCCATGTATATTTCTTCCCAGCTTTCTGCTGGGCTGCTGAACAGAACGTTGGCAGAACATTTTCTGCTTGCTGAGACTTGGGAAGGTGGGAAGTGTCGCACCCATGGAGCACAATTTCCTGGATCAAGCAATTGTCACACTCATTTAAGGAGCTGTGAGACCAGATAAAAACTGGATGCGTCGTTACATATATGCATTAGAACACTTTACACGCATGCACACTTCCAAGGTGTTGGAGAAACGGGATGCGCTGTTACATTAGAACATGGACACTTTGTAGGTTGAAGAAACGGGATGCGCTGCTACCTGCAGACAAACATAGGAAGACACACAAACACATACTGTATAGACACAAACCATAAACACACCTCCAATGACATGCAAAAATACACAGTATTTGCCATATCGCCAGTGGGGTTTGTCTCTACTTGGTGAATTGTTTAAAGGTCAAGATTGGTGTAAAGCCGTAGCGAGGTATGGTTTAGAAGCAATAAGCAGAGTTCGAATTTCTACTATTGACATAATTACATTTCTATTTATCATGAAAATGTGTGTATGGAGGTTTGTCCTCATGGCTGCTAAGTGCAATGTATAGGTGACCTTCCAGTTCCCGGTTGACTAGATGGACGGACGGACAGGCACATTTTAATTTAGCTAAACTTTCATTTGGAGAAATAGTCGGGAAGAAATTGCCAGAGGTTATTTTTGAAATTGGAATTCACAACTGGAATTTGAATTGAGACATTTTGAAATGTGTTCGCAAATTCATGTACACATTTACTAGTCTCTTTTTGGCACGAGACACTTAACCAGTGATTCCTTTTAAATTCTTGAATTTCAATTACTCTGACTTGAATTTGAATGGATTCCGCCCCAAAATGAGTGTTTCCCGTCTCTCCCTGACTGCAGGAATGAACCTGACCCGTAGCTAGGTGTGGTTTGTTATTGAGATGCCTTGTCATTGAGTGGTAATTGGTTGAATGTGCTACTGATGGTCAGGTGAGCTTTTGCTAGCCAATGGAATGCCCCGAACTGTCAGGGTCACAGGTTGAATAGGTCAAACTGCTATGTAGATATAGAGGGAGGAAGTGAATGTTGTTTTGTGGCGAAAGCCTAATCATTCGCTACTGCGCCATTCATAGAAATGTATTGATGCGTACATGTACTTGGGCGAGTGCTGGTTGGATTGTGTTAGTTTTCTGTGAGAGTGAAGTGTGTTGCTGCATGCTCATGTGGGGATGTGGTTGATTTGATCATTTTAGTTTAGGAGTTACCATAGTAACTACTCATGAGCCATTTGTTAGGACCATTTTAGCCTTTTGTAACTAACCACGTATGTAAGAAATATATCTGCTTGGTTAGGGGACACCCCCTTTGCCTCGACTGAGCGAAGTGGACGAAATTGATGATGTTTCCATTGTAATGCAACGTACCCATGCAAATAATGTTCTGTACAGACACCTTGTGCTTCTAACGCACCAAAGACCAGCCAACAAACAAAACTGTCCGTTCTGTCTTCTAGTTTCCATGTTTGTTTTTATGTCAAACTAGTTTGGAGTGTTTTAGGGGCTGTTTTGTGAGCTTCAAGCTCACGGAAGAGAGATTGAACTTTTCTACAGATTAGACTGTAGGGCTGTTTCAAAGGGTTGGTAAGCTTTTGCCTTGCATTGCAAGCTGAGGCTCTCTCAAGACAAGTCAGCCCATCCAGCCTGGTCAGTGTCACCATGCTGCTGCTTGATGTTAGAGGGCCAAAGACGTGTTTGTTGATGGGCATCGGCTCACACTCCAAGGATTATCGGCCAATCAGGACCTGTCTGTTTTTAACAGATTTTTGAGATGCTACTTTTTTAACGATGATAACGAAACCAAGGTCAAAGTGAACAGTCTATAATGTACCGTGTGTGTCTAACTGGAATAACATGAAATGCTTGGCTCACTGAGGAAAGTATCCGCTCAGAACGAGGGCTTTTCAGAATGAACTAATTTATTAAGTTAGTGATTGAATGGAATAATGAATAACTGTAAATGTCTGTAAGGGTGTCACCCATGTCAGGTCTGGGGATGTATAGTTGTACGTAACTTATCTTCTTCTGTACTAATTTTAACCTTGAAGCATGTCTAGAGATAGACTAGGATAGTTTCCTACTTTCCAGCTCTTTATCAAAGGAAACTCAATGTCCACAATGTGTAACATAATATCAACACAATGTGTAACGTGCTCAACGGTTCACCAAGCTTTAGAGAAAGGTTCCCGTCCTGGATATGTCTTTGTCCCCTCTCACAGTCCCGTTGTGTTCAATGTTAGTTTTTCTGTAGCTGAGTTGGAACAGTGCTTTAGAAGTGGCTCACTGTGAGACCAGAGACTGATGTCTTCAGTTACCTTTCAGTTTCAACTGACCTCAACATGGTGTCACTGCAACGACTGAAATGTATCTGCTATGTCACCTGCTTTGCTCTACTTGTCAACCTTCACTTCTACTTATCTCATTTACATATGAGGGCTATTTCTGTCTTGTTGTCTGTGTCACCAACCATATCCTGATTTCTCCATTTCTCTCATCTAGCCTCCCTTCCTGTAAGACAACGATAATGTTGCATATCTTTATTTCCCTTGAAATTCATAATGTTTAAAGAAAGAACTTTGAATTAATATAAAATAGCGCCTTTACAATTTTTCAAACCATTAAACTTGAATTATGAGAATTAAAGATTGTCCTGTTTGTGTAACATCTTTGTACTTTTGATCTGGCTTCAACCTGCAATGCATGCAGCAATCTTAGTTTAAACTAAATTTGACTGTGTCAATGTGGATACATTTAGTTATCTGTATGTAGGTGACTTGAGCTATCTCAGACAAAATGATAATCAGAAAGAGTTGAACATTGAGTGGATGAATAGCTGAACCGATGGATGGGATAACGTGAAAGCCGGGGTGAAAAGGTGGGTTTTTAGACGGGAATGGAAGATGGTCTCTGAATTACAGGCAGATAGTATTCACTGGGGGCCAGTTTGAAGCCTAAAATCTCATTTGAAAGTTCTATCTTGGTAACAATTTTTTTGTTAATTACTGTATGGGTATTGAGGATCTGTCCAAGGTACTACTGCCTAATGCCCACTAGGTGGCAATCATCAAATATAGAACAGAATATGCACAATCAAATAAAAATGGTATTTGTCACATGAACCAAATACAACCTGTGTAGTAGACCTTACATGCTTACTTACAAGCCCTTAACTTATTTTTCCTAACTGCAATGTTGGTTAAGTAAAAAATACAAGTAACAAATAAAGAGAATCAGTAAAATAACAATAACGAGGCTATACACAGGGGGTACCGGTACAGAGTCAATGTGTGGGCGTACAGGTTAGTTGAGGTAATATGTACATGTAGGTAGAGTTAGTGACTATGCATAGATAACAGAGTAGCTGCAGCGTAAAAGAGGGGTCTGGGTAGCCATTTGATTACCTGTTCAGGAGTCTTATGGCTTGGGGGTAGAAGCTGTTCAGAAGCCTTTTGGACCTAGACTTGGCACTCTGGTACAGGCTAGAGTCTTTGACAATTTTTAGGGCCTTCCTCTGACACCGCCGGTATAGAGGTCCTGGATGGCAGGAAGCTTGGCCCCTGTGATGTACTGGGCCGTACGCACTACCCTCTAAGTTAGGATTTGAACTGCACATTTTGTACAATGCATATTTTATGAGTCTGTCTCAGTTGTGTTTGAAAGACGGTACAAGTGCCACTGCAATGAAACTGCTAAATGTGTGTTTTGTGTTACACCTTTTTTTAAAGATTACTGGGAACTCGGAAAAAAAACTAGGTCAAATCATAACGTCCGTGATCGCTAGAGCTCTAGAAAGATGCCCGAGTTTCCGACTTGGAATTCCAACATGGATGATCATTCAAAACGAATTTTCCAGTCGGAGTTCATTTTTTTCACCAGTTTCCAGCTGTCTTGAAAGCACTGAAGTCGGACATTTCCCAGTTGCCAGTGGTTTTGAACGCGGCAAGCGCTGTTTGGTTCCGCCTCTGTTCCGCCTACATGGAGAGACGTCACGAAACAACGCAAGGTACGACCAAAGATATTTATAACTAACCCAAGATAGTGCACCTGTGTTGTTTACAGTGGGAGCAAATGCAGTATAGTGGGCATAACATGCAAGGAGGTGGACAAAGCCAGGCACGAGCTAGCGAGATCCTATTGGGGCGTTGTAAGCATGTATTTGCATATTTTCGTTAGGGAACGCCTCCTCTGAAGTGCGCGTGTGCACCAACTCAATTCGACGTTGCACTTCTTCCAAACAACGCCCCTTTTAAACTTTGGCAAAGCATCAAGTGTATAAAAAATGTGCACTGTGTTTGTAACAGATTATAGTTAAGAGAACAGAAATGTATTGAGAGCAGATTTTTTAAAGATGAATTTTTCTTTGCAGAATGTCGGCCCAGTTTCACCTAGTTCCATCCTCGCGACTGCCCTTCCCCTCACTACCATATTTGGTGGTGAGAAAACAAACGCTTCAGCTTTATAGTGACGAGTCTGGGGTTCTCCTCTCTGTGGTACAACCGTTCTTTTTAACGTCAGTGTACAACACGGAAGAAGGTCTTCGCTGCAATCATTTGACACTTCTGCTTGTTCACTTCGAATAACTACATGTCTATTCTTCCTCAAGAAGAATTGGTCAAGAAATGGGAAAGGTCAGACACGATTCTCTTAATTTGACAATAAAACGGCAATATGTAAACTGTATTTCGCAGCGAAAAGGAGCACGTGCTGGTCCTCCTCAGCAGTGTCATATTGTCATTTGATTAGGACACCAGACAGGTGACCGCTAGCTATCTAGCTAGCTCACATACTTTGCTAGACCCCTGGTAGCTACAAATACACTGCTTTCTAACTAGACATTACAAGAGGCAGAGCAGTTGTCTGGCACATGGAGCAGTGGCGGTCAGTGCCGTTCAAGATGAGGGAGGATGATTTTCTTTTCATGAGCATGGCCTTATTTTTCTATTACAGCATATTGGATGAATATCATTCATATTCCATTCACCCAGTTCAATGTAACAGCAATATGTTTAGGCTACTATTATACTCAAATTGTCCCTATACCCATCAGGAGGTTGCTACAACCTAGCCTATGAATGAAGGTTTACAACGTAGGTCCACACAGGTCGAGAGATCCATTTGAGGTGACAGACAGTGACATTCAATACCGCCTTGCACACACTTGCATGTATCAAGCTGATATAGAATGTAATTATTATATCCCCCTTTGCTTCCGTTTTAGAAATGTTTTTCAACAGAATCGGCGGAATGAATACACCCCTGATCACGCTGTATTCCTTCTCGCATCCTTGCGCTCTGTATGTGACCAGGGGAAAAACCTTTCCAGGCCAAACCGCTACACACAGCCTACATCCTTGTCACCATATTAGCTAAAGTAACGTCATAGTCAGCATAGCTAATAGAACTAACGCGTTAGTAAACCGGCTACAATGATTGCAGTATCGTTACAGTGTACAGTCAGTAAGCAGTTACACCGGCAGGCCCCGGTGGCAATAAATTAGTAAAACCTTGACTTGGAAAAGTTCCAGTGTCGTGTTGGATAGTCATAGCCAGCTAGCTGACACAGCATCCCTCTGTTTGAGCAGGGTGTTTCAGTAGGCTAAACTAGCCAGCTGCATTTGCTAGCTAAGTAAGTGAAACTGAAAGTGGAAAAGAATGACAATTTCTGTGTATATATATTTCTTTCTTGCTTCTTCATTTTGGAAGAAATTAATTTGTTCAACACTGTTCAACTACTCTCTTTGAGTCAACTACTCACCACATTTTATGCACTGCAGTGCTATCTAGCTGTAATTTATGTTTTCAGTACTATATTAATTTTCTGATCCTTTGATTGGGTGGACAACATGTCAGTTCATGCTGCAAGAGCTCTGATAGGTTGGAGGACATCCTCCAGAAGTTGTCTTAATTACTGTGTAAGTCTGTGGAAGGGGGTGCTAACCATGCCTCCTAAATTTTGTATTGAAGTCAATGTACCCAGAGGAGGACGGAAGCTAGCTTTTCTCCGGCTACACAATGGTGCTACCCTACAGAGTGCTGTTGAGGCTACTGTAGACCTTCTTTGCAAAATAGTGTGTTTTAATCAACTATTTGGAGACGTGATTATATTTTTTATAGTTTTATCTAAAAAGGATCACTTTTTTAATGTTTTACCATTTTTATTTTTATGAAATTCACTCATAACTTTGAACCAACTTTGATTTTCGACATATAGCTAGCTAACAATTTGTTGTCCTCCCCATTTCAATCTCCACTGTCATGAGTCCACTAGCTACACAAGTTCAGGGCCACCCCTAGCCTTTGGGGGGCCCTAAGGGATAGTTCTAAGTTTACTGGGGTGGGTGGGGAGGGGGGTCCAAAATTGGGGAGGGTTGTCAAAATGTTTTGGTTTTTTTTGGGGGGGGGCACAGGGCAGGGTAGTGCACAATGGTGTAAAGTACTTAAATAAAAATACTTTAAAGTACTACTTAAGTCGGTTTTTTGGGTATCTGTACTTTACTATTTATATTTTTGACAACTTTTACTTCACTACATTCCTAAAGAAAATGATGTGCATATTACTCCATGACACCCAAAAGTACTTGTTACATTTTGAATAGCAGGACAGAAATTGTCCAATTCACGCATTTATCAAGAGAACATTCCTGGTCATCTCTACTGCCCCTGATCTGGCGACTCACTAAACACAAATGCTTTGTTTCTGAATGATGTCTGAGTGTTGGAGTGTGCTCCTGGCTATCCGTAAATAATAAAAAACACTAACAATTGTGCCATCTGGTTTGATTAATATAAGGAATTTTAAATGATTTTTACTTTTGATACTTAAGTACAATTTTGCAAGTACATTTACTTTAGATACTTAAGTATATTTAAAATCAAATACGTTTAGACTTTTACTCAAGTTGTATTTTACTGTGTGACTTTCACTTGAGTCATTTCCTATTAAGGTATCTTTACTTTTACTCAAGTATGACAATTGGGTACTTTTTCCAGCACTGGTAGTGCATTTTATTCCCTGCTTTACAATCCCCATTTTGTAGGTTTTACTATAGAATTTCTTCCATATAGCCACATTTTCATCTGCTTCCCTTATCAAGGTGTTTTCATACTTCCCTTATGCACCATGCTTTTCTGCATGCTTCCTACACAGTCAACTCTATTCTGCCCTCTATCCATAGTGACAATAGTGGGCACTGGATTGTTTGTCCAGATCTGCAATAGGCTAACTAGCAATCATACCACACATACAATCATTCAAAGCTGCTCCAATTTTCTATGTAAATCCACAAGAACATAGAGGAATACCCTAACTGTGACTCAAACCCTGGTCCCTATGACTGTCATTCCAAAAACCATTATACTGTCACAATCCTTGCTATATGAGCCAAGATGAGGGTGGCAGGTAGCCTAGCGGTTAAGAGCGTTGGGCCAGTAACTGAAAATTCGCTGGTTCGAATCCCCAAGCCGACTAGGTGAAAAGTCTGTCGATGTGCCCTTGAGTAAGGCACTTAACCCTAATAAATCTGGAAAAGAACATCTGCTAAATGACTAAAATGTCATGATACAATTCCTACCAAGTGGATTAACCCTATTAGCACGATCCATAGGGTTTGTCTTTCACGCCAGAGACTCGGTTTAACTTCCTTGTCCTGCCGTTTGCTACATTGGTGTTAGAAGTGGAATGGCGGCCGTGCCTTCAAGTACAGAGGGGGCAGTGTAGCAAACCTCACTATATGAGCCGCGTTACAATTCCCAGCAACTGGGTTAAACCTATTGGCACAATGTTTGTCTTTCACGCCAGCGATCTTAGTTGTATTCCCTGCCCCACTGTTCGCTACAATACCAAAAGGCTAAAGTCTCTTGGTGAGGTTGCTAGGTGTTGTACAAAGGTTGTTTAGTATTATTACAAGAGGTGCAAGATAAAACATTTTTTTTTTATTATGATTGTTGTTTTTTGCTGGCTCGCTTTACATGTAATTTTTTATAATCCGTTATACAGTTAATTCAATTTGTATGGTTTTAGGGACATTATTGTTTTCAAGTGAGCACAATTCTACTCTAGACTGTAAGTTGCAGTGAAAATGTAATTGAAATAATGATGCAAAAGCCCTGTTATTTGAATGTTTAATTCCATTCATTCCATTTGGATCAGTTGTGGGTCTACTCTCAACAGATTCTATAGTCTAGAAAGGCACAGTACAGGACAGTCTGGCTGTATTTTTACTTCTGACACGGATGCACTGTCTGTTGCTGATCATCATTCTCCCAAGTCTTCCTGTATAGTGAAGCCACATAGGCCTATGCTCCCAGCAGGCCCTGTTATTCAGGAAAGCTTAACGCACGTTCTGCCTCTTTTCCGATCCGAGCGGCTTTTCCTCGATCTAGAACCTAAGGCTTCAATATAGCCTAAATATTTGTCATTTAACTTTTAAAATGTATTACCTTTTTTTGTGTGGCGGAAACACAACTAGTCATAATGTTTTAATCTGATTAGGCTACTTCAAAAGTCTCCTGTAACCTACGCACGTTATCCACCTCACTCAAATATAATCCAGCATCCAAACTGCACACTGGCCATTCAATCAATGGCAAGAGACATCTGTTACAAAACACCCAAAAGTTTAATGACGTTCGTAGATTGTCAAGCCAAGCCTGTGATACCGAGTAGGGAGGGATCTATTTTCTGTTTGTCGAGATTGACATACTCTATTTGATTGTAGTGTTGAAAACGTAAACCAAGATGTAGTCGGTAATCGGTATGCAGTTATGCATTGCTTATTGGTTGTGTGTGGTGCATTGGAACAGAAACCTGTTGATGGGAAAACGTTGCATATGTTTTATATACTTAGGTAATAAGGCACAAGGGGGTGTGGTATATGGCCAATATACCACGGCTAAGGGCTGTTCTTAGGTTCTTAGTGCGTGCATACAGCCCTTAACTGTGGAATATTGGCCAAATATCACAAACCCCCAAGATGTCTTATTGATATTATAAACTGGTTACCAACGTAATTAGAACAGTAAAAAGTGATTTCAGCTAATCAGCGTTCAGGGCTCAAACAACCTGATTTACAATTATAGATATGTCATACAAATGTACATCTGATTTCCCCCTAGCTAATGATCATTGTCTGCAGCCGTCTCTGACCGTAGTGTAGTGAGACAGGCAGGGGGAGAGAGCTCATCAGTGGTGGTCGGCGAACCCTCAACCTTCTGGCCTGTAGCCCTGTGTGGCATCGACTGTGCCACAAAACCATGCTGAAGTGGTCAATTCGATATCCACGTTTACTCATTTTGCCATGGGGCAGAGACACATTTTTAAAGCTAATTTCCTGCATTTTTATGCCATGTTAATGATATCTGAGTGACTAACAAAATCAAAGGCGGCCCCCCTGGAGGTCAGCACCCCTGGGTGACTGACAGAACAAGAACAGAAAAACTGCTGATGCACAACCAAATGTAGAAATTGCACCTTGTGTATTCTACTATTCTAACTCTCAACAATAAGTTGAGATCCAGACTGAGTTTCTGAGACTCCGCTTGTGCTTGGAGCCAGCCCTGCACAAGTTGGTATTTTAAACCCAATGAACTGTGCTCATGGAATATCACATATCAACCACATAACCATGTAAAAGGTCTGAATGTTGGCCTAGTTATCCTTGTTCAATATTGGATAGCCCTTGTGAGGTGCAGGTAGGGTTGTCTTGGGAGAACAGTAGTAAGTTACCCAATGACACCAGCAGAGGGACACAGCAACTGGGCAGGTGAGGTGAGACCTAAATGCAAGAGAGAAGTTTCCTGCCAACAGTAAACCTGGAATGCTGCCAGTATCAGCTACCTCTCTCAGCCATTGACTTGTGAATCTATTGTGACCACCACTGATAATGGTATCATGTCCCTTTTCCCAGCGCCGCCGCCTTAGTAGATTTGTCTGGCGCTAGAGATGTAGAAGACCAGAAGATGGTGTAGGGGGACCGGTGCTGTAGAATGCCTCATTACTAGTAGAAGTCTTCATCCACTGTTGGCCGGTCCAAATTTGCTCCATACCTCTCCCCCTTGGACCTAACCCTTTTCGGTTTTCTCTCCCTCCCCTCTTTCTCTCCTAGTGAACAGGCCAGCCTGAGGCAACAGGTGGTGGAGGAGGACACAGAGGATTGGCAGAGATGTCCCGACTTCACCGGGCTGGAGAGGGTTGGAGGAGTGGACCTGTCGTTCATCAAAGGAGATGACGTCAACGCCTGTGCCCAGCTAGTGGTGCTCAGCTACCCAGACCTAGAGGTAAGGCACTGACTCGGACCATTTCTATGCTAATGCTAACCATAGGCTGCGTCTTAACGCTATAAAGCCCAAACGGACCATTTCTACGCTAATGCTAACCATGGGCTGCGTCTTAACGCTATAAAGTGGTTTCCTTTTCTTTTCTGACTCATAGGCACTGTTTGATCATACTAGATGAAAGAAAGATGGTGTTCTTTTTGTATTTCACCTGAATAGCTATTCTGTATTGGTGTGGATCAAAGAAAGGAGACAAGGAAAGGAAGTGACTTAAAGGTATTGACACACAGGCCATGTCTGTTCAGTCATCCTAGCAGTTTGTGACCATGAGTCTTGCCTCAACTTTTCATTGCCTCTATTTTTCATTCTTAACCGCTCCGCTCCCTCTATTGGACCCAACCCTAATTCTCCATCAAGGGCTGCCAACACATTCTGAAACACAACCCATCATAATTAATGATATTTGCCAGCTTGTTTTGAAGATACATGGACCAATTTTGTTGTAATGTTATTATACTAAGGCTAATTAAATGTTCCCCAGTCAGTGCAGACACAATCATTTACCCAGAGTCTCTCCCATTGGTTTTTATTGGATTTATTCACAACACAGTGTTTTTGCATCATAAGCCCAAACAATTTCAGAATAGCCAAGAGCCACAATGCATTTTTACAAATTGGCTGCTTGAAGTTTAAAATAGTTTTGAATATCCAAGGATGAATATCTGAGTAATTTTCTGCATTATAGTAATGGGTCTTAGTGGGAAGCTTGTGGAAAGCTACCCGAAACGTTTGACCCTAGTTAAACAATTTAAAGGCAGTGCTACCAAATACTAATTGAGTGTATGTAAACTTCTGACCCACTGGGAATGTGATGAAATAAATAAAAGCTGAAATAAATAATTCTCTCTACTATTATTCTGACATTTCACATTATTAAAATAAAGTGGTGA
Source organism: Hucho hucho (assembly GCA_003317085.1). Classification (NCBI taxonomy): domain Eukaryota; kingdom Metazoa; phylum Chordata; class Actinopteri; order Salmoniformes; family Salmonidae; genus Hucho; species Hucho hucho. Next base: position 16,350 of record QNTS01007354.1, read on the forward strand.
TCCTAACTGACCTAAGACAGGGAATTTTTACTGTGATTAAATATCCGGAATTGTGAAAAACTGAGTTTAAATGTATTTGGCTAAGGTGTATGTAAACTTCCGACATCAACTGTACCATCAGCTCCAATGGATCCATCACAGGGGACCAAGGTATAGATCTCTGTTCAATGATTAAACATTTTTTTTTTTTACTTTGGAGCCAACTTTGTGAAAATGCCCAGAGTAAAAAGGCTGAGTGTGAATTAATCAATTTTGCAGTCCTTCTATGCTTTTATAAAAAAACATTTATAGAGGTTTATTGAATAGTTGCCTGGGTTGGCTTACATGGGTAAGCCAGAACACTGTAGCGAGAGTTGTACAGGTCAGTGGAAAGATATTCTGGGTTAAACAAAAGGCTCTCTGAGAAATCTAGAAATACCACACGCAAGAGAGGGAAATAACATTTGATCAATCACATCTCCTATTAACAATGAGTATGCAGTACAGTATTGACATCGAAACACAGACTCAGGTCTTGTCACGACTTCCGCCGAAGTCGGTCCCTCTCCTTGTTCGGGCGGCGTTCGGCGGTCGACGTCACCGGTCTTCTAGCCATTGTCGATCCACTTTTCATTTTCCATTTGTTTTGTCCTTTGTTCCCACACACCTGGTTTCAATTCCCAAATTAAGTGTCATGTATTTAACCCTATGTTTCCCACTTGTCTTTGTGTGTGATTGTTCAATGTTTGTTCAGGTCGGTATTTGTTCCGGCTGGTTTGTGCCAGGTGCCTGTTTCTCACCCGTGTTCTGTGGCAACCGTTCTTTTTGCACTTTGGATTTATGTGCTGTCTATTGAAGTGCGGTTGGTTCACTCATCTCTGCTCTCCTGCGCCTGACTTCGTTCACCAGCTACACCCACCGATCTGACAGGTCTCTACCTCTCAAGACCAACAGAGCCATTATGTTTTGTACCAGAATCAGGACGGCTTTAAATGGGTCGTTCTGTGAAATGACATTTATATTTAGAAAAAGGAAAACCCGCACACTGAAAAAAGACAGGTGACCGACCCTGACTTCAGTGCTTATTTATTTTTCATATTTGCAGTGACATGATCGTAAGCACTTAAGTCAAGGTCGGTCACCTGTCTTTTTTCAGGGTGCGGTACTGTATATACTCTTGTTTTTTAATGCTAGTTTATGACAGAGCTAGCTCCTGAACCCAGACACACTGCTGTGCACAAGAGTTTATCTTTCTTCGTTTATATAGTTTCTTTCTTTGTTTATACAGTCTATTTTATACATTGTCGAATAATAGTGAAGACATCAAAACTAGGAAATAACACATATGGAATCATGTAGTAACCATACAAGTGTTAAACCAATCAAAATATATTTTAGATTCTTCAAAGTAGCCACCCTTTGCCTTGATGACAGCTTGGCACACTCTTGGCATTCTCTCAACCAGCTTCATGAGAAATGCTTTTCCAACAGTCTTGAAGGATTTCCCACATATGCTGAGCACTTGTTGGCTGCTTTTCCTTCACTCTGCGGTCCAACTCATCCCATACCATCTCAACTGGGTTGTGGAGGCCAGGTCATCTGATGCAGCACTCCATCACTCTCCTTGGTCAAATAGCCCTTACACAGCCTGGAGGTGTGTTTTGGTTCATTGTCCTGTTGAAAAACAAAGAATAGTCCCACTAAGCACAAAGCAGATGGGATGGTGTATCGCTGCAGAATGCTGTGTGCCTTGAATTCTAAATAAATCACAGACAGTGTCACCAGCAAAGAACCCCCACACCATCACACTTCCTCCTGCATGCTTCACGGTGGGAACCACACATGCGGAGATCATCCGTTCACCTACTCTGCGTCTCACAAAGACACGGCGGTTGGAACCAGAAATCTCAGGTTTGGATTCATCAGACCAAAGGACAGATTTCCACCGGTCTAATGTCCGTGGATCATGTTTCTTGGCCCAAGCTAGTCTCTTATTATTATTTGTGTCCTTTAGTAGTGGTTTCAGCAATTCGACCATGAAGGCCTGATTCGCGCAGTCTCTTCTGAACAGTTGATGTTGAGATGTGTCTGTTACTTTATTTGGGCTGCAATTTCTGAGGCTGGTAACTCTAATGAACTTATCCTCTGCAGCAGAGGTAACTCTGGGTCTTCCTTTCCTGTGGCGGTCCTCATGAGAGCCAGTTTCATCATAGCGCTTGATGGTTTTTGCGACCGCATTGACTGACCTTCATGTCTTAAAGTAATGATGGAAAGTTGTTTCTCTTTGCTTATTTGAGCTGTCCTTGCAATTATATGGACTTGGTCTTACCAAATAGTGCTATCTTCTGTACACCACCCAACTTGTCACAACACATCTGATTGTCTCAAACACATTAAGGAAAGAAATTCCACAAATTAACTTTTAACAAGGCACACCTGTTACTTGAAATGCATTCCAGGTGTTCCTCCTGAAGCTGGTTGAGAGAATGCCAAGAGTGGGCAAAACTTTCATCAAGACAAAGGGTGGCTACTTTGAAGAATCTCAAATATAAAATATATTTTGATTTGTTTAATACTTTTTTGGTTACTACATGATTCCATATGTGTTATTTCATAGTTTTAATGTCTTCACTGATTATTCTACAATGTAGAAAATAGTAAAAATAAAGAAAACCTTTGAATTTGTACGTGTGTCCAAACGTTTGACTGGTATTGTATATTTAGATATTTGTATATACAGTGAATCCAAAAGTATTTGGACAGCGACACATTTTTTGTTGTTTTGGCTCTGTACTCCAGCACTTTGGAATTAAATTATACAATGACTATGAGGTTAGTGCAGACTGACTGTCAGCTTTCATTTTAGGGTATTTTCATCTATATCGGGGGAACTGTTTAGAAATATCAGCACTTTGTCTACATAGTCCCCCCCATTTTAGGGAATGAAATCATGGTAGCATCCACATTAATGTAGAAGTGTAGAGAAACATTTTCTATTCTTATTTACAATAAAAGTGACTCCAAAATGACACAATACATGATTTACCAATATTTTCTATTGGCAACAAAATATTCTGAAACACAACCCAAACAAACTGGAAATGCATCCAACAAGTTTGTAGAGTCATTCGATTTATGTACAGTGCCTTCAGAAAGTATTCACACCCCTTGACTTTTTCCACATGTTATTGTGTTACAGCCTGAATTTAAAATGGATTACATTTAGATTGTTTTGTCACTGGCCTACACACAATACCCCATAATGTCAAGGTGGAATTAGGTTTTTAGAAATGTTTACAAATTAATAAATGTAAAGCTGAAATGTCTTGATTCAATAAGTATTCAACCCCTTTGTTATGTCAACCATATTCAATATTTTCAAGCATAGTGGTGGCTGCATCATGTTATGGCTATGCTTGTAATTGTTAAGGACTGGGGAGTTTTTCAGGATAAAAAATAAATGGAGTGGAGCCAAACACAGACAAAATCCTAGAGGAAAACCTGGTTCAGTCTGCTTTCCACCAGACACTGGGAGATTAATTCACCTGTCAGCAGGACAATAACCTAAAACACATGGCCAAATTTACACTGGAGTTGCTTACCAAGGAGGCAATATATGTTCCTAAGTGACAAGTTACAATTTTGACTTAAATCTACTTGAAAATCTATTGCAAGACATGAAAATGTTTGTCTAGCAATGATCAACAACCAATTTAACAGAGCTTGAATAATTTTTTAAAGAGTAATGGGCAAATGTTTCACAATCCAGGTGAAGAAAGCTCTTAGAGATTTACCCAGAAAGACTCAGCTGTAATCACTGCCAAATGTGCTTCTACAAAGTATTGGGTGTGAATACTTAAGGAAATTAGATATTTCTGTATTTCATTTTAAATACATTAGCAAACATTTCTAATAACATGTTTTCAATTTGTCATTTAGGGGGTATTGTGTGTAAATGGGTGATTAAAAAAATAAATATATATTTAATCTATTTTGAATTCAGGCTGTAACACCACAAAATGTGGAATAAGTTGAGGAGGATGAATACTTTCTGAAGGCACTGTATTAGATATAGATTTAATGTTCTCTGTTGTCTGTTCCCTGTGTCCACTACCAGCTGCTGTATGAGGACAGTCAGATGGTGACCCTGACCGCCCCCTACATCTCAGGGTTCCTGGCCTTCAGGGAGACCCCCTATCTACTGGAGGCCCTGCAGCGCCTGGAGACGACCCAGCCCAGCCTGCTACCTCAGGTCAGGGTCTGACCACATTGGCATTGGAGATGTTACAGTTTAACTGACTTAGTTACTGTTATACTCAGAGAACCCTAATGGCTCAATTGAGTTTAAACTAAATGTCACTCTGACATGTCTCATACAGTCTAACTTTTGTTGAGACTTAAGGTTAGTACAGTTTCATTGATGTTGTCGGTTTGCTGTGTCCAACTGTTTAACTGTTCACCTCAGAGCGATACATCTCCGTGTGTTAATGCCTTTCTTTTCAGCTATCCAATACCCTCTATCTTCCTCTCCCACGATGTGTGTCCATAAGTCAGCTCTGTATCATCGATACCTTTCCACTCTCCTGTGTCAGTCACAGCCCACACAAATCACTCACTCCCACCTCAAGTCGGCTCCCTGTCCACACCTCTCCCACGCAAAACACGCACACACACTCGCCGTCTTCTGCCTAACACGTGCACATTGCCCTCGTGGATTTATCACTGACATTTACCAATGGACACTGACAGACCAGTCCCCGCTGCTTTGTGTACAGCTCCTCAAATTCTTTCTACATGACTTATGATTCACAGCAGAAATATGGCACTGTAAGAAATCAGTGAATGGGCGGTTGGCATAGTTCAATACATTCTATACATCCATCCATCCAACAAAATCTCACTAAGTCTTGTGAAAACTCTTCTTTAGTTAGCCTGTAATGAAGAAAGACCTCATGCTTTATAAGTACAAGGGACAGCAGAGAGCTGCTTTGAGACTTGCCCATCTCTCACCCGTTGCCTCTTTCTGTGTCTGTCCCCAACAGGTGGTCTTGGTGGATGGGAATGGTCTGTTCCACTACAGAGGTGAGTAGTGGAACAGACTATCTCGGTCTCAAATTAAGACTGGTTCAATCTGAGACCGAGACTGGATTCTCAGGCTACAAACTGTCTACTAATAGCATTTACTGTTTACTACTAACAGTAGCCTGCTACATACTTGCATAACAATTCAGACTTCAGCTGGTTGAGACGGTCATATCCCCTACTATACATATGTTTGTTTTTTTCTTCCAGAGTTTGGCCTGGCGTGTCACCTGGGAGTTCTGTCAGGGCTTCCCTGTATAGGTGTGGCCAAGAACCTCCTGCAGGTACAGGGTGTGGAGAAGAGCGAGGAACACCAGTCACAGGTGAGAGCTCCACCACTCACATTTCACACTAGTAGAGACCAAAATGCTGAACAGATAAACACATTTTTGAGTTGGCGTCTCACAGTACAGACATTGCAATTTATTGCCCTGGCCACATCTGCAGTCCTCATGCCTCCTTGCAGCATGCCTAAGGCATGTTCACACTGATGAGTAGGGACCCTGGGCATCTTTCCTTTGGTGTTTTTCAGAGTCAGTAGAAAGGCCTCTTTAGTGTCCTAAGTTTTCATAACTGTGACCTTAATTGGCTTACGTCTGAAAGCTGTTAGTGTCTTAACGACCGTTCCACAGGTGCATGTTCATTAATTGTTTATGGTTCTTTGAACAAGCATGGGAAACAGTGTTTAAACCCTTTACGATTAAGATCTGTGAAGGTATTTGGATTTTTACGAATGATCTTTGAAAGACAGGGTCCTGAAAAAAGGACGTTTCTTTTTTTTTTATATATATTTTTAAAGCAATTTTGCTGCAATTTGTATTATGTAAATGTACCCTTTGTTTCGTTGTGGGAAATTCCAATCCAAAGTTACAAATAATTAAATTTTAAGGAAATTAATTGCATGCTTCAGGCTTGCAACAGAGTAGTGATATAGTGTGATGGTTTGGTGTCTGTAATGACTGATGGAGAGGTGATAGTAATGAGGTAAGGGATTCACTCTCTTCTGATGAAGGATTTTGAATGAGAGCGAGGGAGACAGACAGATAGACAGACATGGCACTAACATGACTAATGTGACCACAATGCAATCAGATTTCCATGGTAAAAGGCCATGGTATTTTAGCGCAGTACCCTGAACACACGCCACCAAAAATCAACTGCCAAACGGCTCCACACCCTAAAAACTAAATTACCAGGCAATAACCGCAGCTCAAACGGTCCCCACGACGCACATCTATGTTAGCGTAGCGCACTAATCTTACACAACACTTTGTGAAAAACACTTGAGTTCCTGCAGCTCTGCTTTAGCTCTAACGGCTCTTATGTTTAGACTCAGATTAGGTTTCCACTGTTTATGACCAGAGAAACCGGTAGCGACTCCCAAGTTAATTCGATCTCTCTCAGGCGACACTTAGCCTCTCACAGACGATAGCGATAGCATAAGCCTCGCTAACCGAACTACTGTAGCCACGGTGTGGATTGCATTGGCTGAGATTTCTGAGCTACTGATACAGTATCTGTCAGTTAGCTACTGTTAGCTAAAGCGTTGGCTCTTAGCTAGTCTTTCATTAAGGTATCAGGTAGCTTTTAGCCGTCCAGATACATTTCCCTCTGGCTTTTAGCTAGCGACGCTCCAGTTATTTTAAATGAAACATTAGAACACCTCTTATCTTGTCTTTGGTACTGGCGTCAGGCTCTGTTTTCAAACGATGACTCACTGCAGATTGTAGAATGATAGATGTGACGACCTTGACTTCAATATTTCTTAGATACAAGCGTAGCGTTAAACTGCCATGTGTGTAATTGTTTTTGCTCATTAATCACATCAATGCAACATGAGTCATATTTGTTCCTCCGACTGCTCTCACCTGAAATTAGATTAGGGGAATCTGTGTTCATGCATCCAGAGTGAAGGAGACGTCAAAGATATGCACAGACATCCAATGTGTCTCTAGGGTTTCATAACATTGCGATGACCAAATCCAAGCAAAATGTCCATTGAAACATCGCAATACAATTTACGTGAATTGTTCATGGGATTTAAACATGAAGGCGTTTATAGAATTTCCTGTAATCATGGAGCCTCTGTTGTCACGGTGACATCACATTTCTGTGTCCCTGTTACCCCCTGCGTCTTATTATGGGCTAAAGGGTTGTATGGCCATGCCACTGGTCTTCTCCCATTGTGTGTGCATGTGTACATATGTGTGTGTTATGCGTCACTGCAACAGTGGTTCTATTGTGTGCATAGCCAGGGAGGGACTAACTGAGGCCTGTTGATTGAGATGAGCTCGATGGATAGAGGCTTCATTCCATTCACACGGCAGCTGCTGCCCCTTCCTGCTGCTCTGTGGATGAAATTCCTCTCTCTGTCTCTCTTGTTCGCTTCTCTTTCTTGGGCTCCACTCTATTTCCCAGCTCTCTCACACTCCTTTCACTCCTTCTCTCTACTCTCTCTGCAACTTCCGTCTCTCAACATCTCGTCAACATTTTTCCCCCTCCCAGTTCTCTCAGACCCCTTCACGCACTCTTTCTCCCCCTCCCTGCTCTTCTTCCTCTCTGGCACTGAGTCAAACCATTGTGTTATTGATGGTTGGCCTGTCTCATGTCCGGCTGACTCAGACAGACACACAGGTCTCCTAGATACCACCAGATGGGCCCTGGGCCCTACATGGCCCCTCACCTGGCGTATCCTCCTGTCCTGTATTCTGATTAGTTCTAGTGAAATGGATAGGACATCAAAGCTTTCATTAGTTTAAAACCAAGCCCTCATCTCCAATGAGACACCTGTTACAGCATCAGACTTGGCAACAGGGATGAGGATGGTTTGTTTTGATCTGAATGTATCTCAAGCTGATTGCAGAATCTAAGAGCTCTCTCATATAAACACTGCATCATCCAAAATGTGAAATATCAGATTTTTACCTTTCAAGTTTAAGGTTGAGTGAAGACGGGACGGTGTGGTTTTTCACATACCGATGACTCACACCATCCTATGAACTTCAAATGAGATATACACTACATGACCAAAAGTATGTGGACACCTGCTTGTCGAACATCTCATTCCAAAATCAAGGGCATTAATATGGAGTTGGTCCCCCCAGTGTGCTGCTATAACAGCCTCTACTCATCTGGGAAGATTTCCACTAGATGTTGGAACATTGCTGCGGTAACTTACTTCCATTCAGCCACAAGAGTATTAGTGAGGTCGGGCACTGATGTTGGGCGATTAGGCCTGGCTCGCAGTCTGCGTTCCAATTCGTCCCAAAGGTATTTGATGGGGTTGAGGTCAGGGCTCTGTTCAGGCCAGTCAAGTTCTTCCACACCAATCTCAACGAACCATTGGACCTTGCTTTGTGCACGGGGGCATTGTCATGCTGAAACAGGAAAGGGCCTTCCCCAATCTTTTGCCACGAAGTTGGAGGTACAGAATTGTCTACAATGTCATTGTATGTTGTAGCGTTAACATTTCCCTTCACTGGAACTAAGGAGCCTGAACCATGAAAAACAGCCCCAGGCCATTATTCCTCCTCCACCAAACTTTACTTCCAGATGGTGAAGCGTGATTCATCACTCCAGAGAATGCATTTCCACTGCTCCAGAGTCCAATGGCGGCGAGCTTTCACCACTCCGGCCGAAGCTTGGCATTGCACATGATGATCTTAGGCTTGTGTGTGGCTGCTCGGCCATGGAAACCCATTTCATGAAGCTCCTGACGAACAGTTCTTGTGCTTGTTGCTTCCAGAGGCAGTTTGGAACTCAGTAGTGAGTGTTGCAACAGAGGACAGACGATGTTTACACGCTTCAGCGTGTAAAGTTCTGTGAGCTTGTGTGGCCTATCACTTCGCGGCTGAGCTGTTGTTGCTCCTAGACGTTTCCACTTCACAATAACAGCACTTACAGTTGACCGGGGCAGCTCTAGCAGGGCAGAAATTTGACAAACTGACTTTTTGGAAAGGTGTCACCCTATGACGGTGCTGAAAGTCAATGAGCTCTTCAGTAATGCCATTCTACTCTATGGAGATTGCACGGCTGTGTGCTCAATTTTATACACCTGTCAGCAACGGGTGTGGCTGAAATAGCCCAATTCACTAATATTAAGGGGTGTCTACATACTTTTGTATATATAGTATATTACCAGGGAGGGAACAGGACAGCTACTAGCATGTTGCCTTGTGAGAAAGACAGGAACATGGCTGACAGGGCTGTGAAGAACATGTCAGGGTCTCATCCTCCCCTCGAAGAAAAGAGAGACCGAGGAGATGGAAGAGAGAAAGACTTTGATATTGCAAGGAAAATAAACCTGCGCACAGACAGGGAGAAAGTCAGACACGCACAGACAGACAGACGAACAGACTGACAGTAGTAGTGTGGATGAACGATGGTCTGACTCCACTCCTCCTCCTCAGATTGCCTCATTGCAGAAGGGAGGAGACAGCTTTCCTCTGACTACCAACTCAGGAAAAGTGCTGGGGAGGGTAAGACTCACACGCACGTTCACTGTTTGCACACAAACACGTAATCAGCAGTTCTAAACAGTCTCTCCTCTGTCTGTCTCTCTGTTTCTCCTCTCTCTCTCTCCATCCATTTTCGTCCTCTTTCTTTCTAGGCCCTGCGTAGTTCTGACAGCAGTACCAAACCAGTGTATGTTTCAGTGGGCCACAAGATCAGCCTGGACACGGCCCTGCACCTAACACACTCCTGCTGCCGCTACCGTGTCCCAGAGCCTATCAGACAGGTACACACACACAGAGTCAAACACATAAACATATTCCCACACGCATACGAAAAGAGCCACTCAAACTATTACAGACTACAAAGGGAAGCACAGCCGAGAGCTGCCCAGTGACACAAGCCTACCAGATGAGCTAAATCACTTCTATGCTCGCTTCGAGGCAAGCAACACTTCGAGGCATGCATGAGAGCATCAGCTGTTCCAGATGACTGTGTGATCACGCTCTCCGTAGCCGACATAAGTAAGACCTTTAAACAAGTTAACATACACAAGGCTGCGGGGCCAGACAGATTACCAGGCCGTGTGCTCCGGGCAGGTGCTGACCAACTGGCAGGTGTCTTCACTGACATTTTCAACATGTCCCTGATTGAGTCTGTAATACCAACATGCTTCAAGCAGACCACCATAGTCCCTGTGCTCAAGAACACAAAGGCAACCTGCCTAAACGACTACAGACCCGTAGCACTCACGTCCGTAGCCATGAAGTACTTTGAAAGGTTGGTAATGGCTCACATCAACAACCATTATCCCAGAAACACATCCCAGAAACACTAGACTCCCTCCAATTTGCATACCGCCCAAACAGATCAACAGATGATGCAATCTCTATTGCACTCCACACTGCCCTTTCCCACCTGGACAAAAGGAACACTTATGTGAGAATGCTATTCATTGACTACAGCTCAGCGTTCAACACCACAGTGCCCACGAAGCTCATCACTAAGCTAAGGATCCTGGGACTAAACACCTCCCTCTGCAACTGGATCCTGGACTTCCTGACGGGCCGCCCCCAGGTGGTGAGGGTAGGAAGCAACACATCTGCCACGCTGATCCTCAACACTGGAGCTCCCCAGGGGTGTGTGCTCAGTCCCCTCTTGTACTCCCTGTTCACCCACGACTGCATGGCCAGGCACGACTCCAACACCATCATTAAGTTTGCAGACGACACAACAGTGGTAGTCCTGATCACCGACAACGACGAGACAGCCTACAGGGAGGAGGTCAGAGACCTGGCCGTGTGGTGCCAGGACAACAACCTCTCCCTCAACGTAACCAAGACTAAGGAGATGATTGTGGACTACAGGAAAAGGAGGACCGGGCACGCCCCCATTCTCATCGACAGGGCTGTAGTGGAGCAGGTTGAGAGCTTCAAGTTCCTTGGTGTCCACATCAACAACAAGCTAGAATGGTCCAAACACACCAAGACAGTCGTAAAGAGGGCACGACAAAGCCTATTCCACCTCAGGAGACTAAAAAGATTTGCAATGGGTCCTGAGATCCTCAAAAGGTTCTACAGCTGCAACATCGAGAGCATCCTGACTGGTTGCATCACTGCCTGGTACGGCAATTGTTCGGCCTCTGACCGCAAGGCACTACAGAGGGTAGTGCGTACGGCCCAGTACATCACTGGGGCTAAGCTGCCTGCCATCCAGGACCTCTATACCAGGCGGTGTCAGAGGAAGGCCCTAAAAATTGTCAAAGAGCCCAGCCATCCCAGTCATAGACTGTTCTCTCTACTACCGCATGGCAAGCGGTACCGGAGTGCCAAGTCTAGGACAAAAAGGCTTCTCAACAGTTTTTACCCCCAAGCCATAAGACTCCTGAACAGGTAATCAAATGGCTATCCAGACCTTTTGCATTGTACCCCCCCCCCCCCCCGCTGCTGCTACTTTCTGTTTATCATATATGCATAGTCACTTTAACTATACTTTCCTGTACATACTACCTCAATTGGACCGACCAACCAGTGCTCCCGTACATTGGCTAACTGGGCTATCTATCTGCATTGTGTCCCACCACCCACCAACCCCTTTTTACTGCTACTCTCTGTTCATCATATATGCATAGTCACTTTAAACATAACCACATGTACATATACTACCTCAATCAGCCTGACTAACCGGTGTCTGTATGTAGCCTCGCTACTTTTATAGCCTCGCTACTGTATATACTGTTGTTTTTATTTCTTTACTTACCTATTGGTCACATAATACCTTATATATTTTGTTTTTAATTTTTATATATTAGGTTTTTTTTTGCTCTGTTGTTTAGAGCCTTTAAGTAAGCATTTCACTATAAGGTCTACACCTGTTGTATTCGGCGCACGTGACAAATAAACTTTGATTTGATTTGAGTCACCAGATTAGAAGTCAGTCCGATGAATGAAAGCCAACTGAGAAAAACCCTGTCAAATAGCAAATGGCTGGGAGGAACAGAGCAAACCAATACGGCTTGCTGGACACGGGACACCATGTGAAGGTAACCTGTCTGCTAATGCTTCTCTCATAGAGAGGGATAGAGGCCGCACTTGCCACAAATCCTGTTGTAGCATGGGCAGCGCCATTTGAAGTTTATAATGGCAAAAAGAGGGTGGGCTGGCTCTCTTTCTAACTTTATGCTGATCTCCACCTGTAGTCTGTTAGTGTTATTCTGCATTCCTGCCACTAGACTGTGCTGTTCCCTTAGAGATAAGTGTGGTGGCATAACTCATCTGCTCTACACACTGTGCTGCTGTCAAAACCAGCCCTGCACTGCACCCAGTGCTCTCACACACACACACACACACACACACACACATAAACACGCTCGCTCACTCACTTTCTCTCTCGCTTTCTCATTCTCTCTCTCTTTATCTCTCTTTCTCGCTCTCTCTACCCCCTCTCTCTGGCTCTCACTGTCTTTTTTCTCCACTGCAGTCGGCACGCACACACACACAGCATTTCACACACCTCTATTCTCAGTGTATTGCCAGGAGAGCTGCAGCAGTAGTGTAGCCGTGGCTAACTCATCTCCTCCTGTGTGTGTGTTCATTTCATCAGTGAGTGTGCTAATGTGTTTAGTGGGTGCTGGGGGTTCGTCCAATAAGATTGGACCTGGACATCGCTGAGAGCAAGGGGACTGGCAGAGAGATAACCGCTCTCTTCATATCTCTCTCCCTCTCTTCCACACTCTCCCTCATCTCTCATTCCCCGCTTTATTTGGTTCACCTCACTTATCTGTCTTTGTCTATCTCTTTCTCTCTCTCCATCTATCTCCTCTCTCTCTCTCTCTCTACACCTCTCTCTCTCTCCAGACGGTCGTCAACGTTGACCCTTGACAAGCCGTATTGCTGCCAGCCAGCACTCAACCACGTACACACACACACACACACACACACACACACACACTGATGATAGCGCAGAGCCAGCAGCGACAGGTTGCCAAGTTTTCTCGTGCTGTGGAAACAACAATATGCTCTTGCTCCTCAGCGTTTAATTGCGGTTTGCTGTTGGGACCCAAACACAGGAGCAGGTGGTGGAGGTTTGCCAAATAAGGGCACAGGCATCGTTTATGCATTCAGGAAAAGGGACAAATTGGAGCGTGTACATTAATGAGGCGTTTTGGGGCACCGGAAGTAAGGATTTGGGTTGACAGGTTGGGTTAAGGAGCTGGGTATGTAGACCGTTCATGTGAGATGGGTTGGGGATCATACTGTAGCAAAATCATTTTAACTAGGTTGCAGTGGGCACCTGTTCAGAATTTAAACTTAAACCCTTTGCCTCTTTTTCCATTCCTCTTCTCCTCTCCTTTCCTGTCCTTTCCACTTCCCTTCTTTCATCTTCTCCCCTCTTCTCCTCTTTTCTTTCCTCTCCTCTATTCTCCTGCCTTCCTCTCTTTCCTCTCCTCCTCCCCTCCTCACTGTACCTGTTCAACCTGAGAGAAAGAAAATCCCTCACTCTGTCTGATCTCTACAGTTAAAAGAGCGAGAGCGAGATGAAAGAGAAAGATGACATCGTGGTTGGAGTCTGCAGTGAAGAGTTGATGGTGCAGAGGGCTGAAGGCAGAGTCAAGGCACTGCAGCAGAGTCTGTATGCACAGTTCGTTGAGTGCGGAGGAACACGCGCTTTTACACGAACATAATGAAGCTCTCCATCTCACCCACTCACGCTCATATACACTTTTAAACTCTCGTAGACTCTCTCTACAAATACACTCATTCATATCAATATTATGCACAGTCACTTGCTCATACACTCAGTCACTCACACACATTCTTCACAGTCGCTGAGAAAGCATGAGACAGCGTAGCCCGGTGCGGACATTCAACCTTTTCCATGAGTAAACACTCTTAGAGTCCTTATAGGAAGATTGACAAGTGTGTGTCAATAACACACACACACACATTCCCCTCTTCCTAGCCTTTCCTAATGAGGTCACAAACAAAGCTAATGGACAGTAGGAGTCCTTTTACCTAATGATGAGGGAGGCCAGGCAGGCCGCCGCACCATTCACACACTCCCAGTGGACCCTGTGTGTGTGTGTCGGCCTTGTGTGTGTATCTACGTCCACATCCGCTTGGCTGGTAATGATCTCCGGACAGCAGAAATCCATACAAACTGACAGAAAGACATTAAGTTGTTCATGGACAACAAGGAACCAACGCTAGAACCATAACACTAGTCTACTCTACTACCTACTCTCTTTCCTTTAGGGAGGAAGGACTAGGAGGGCTCACCAGTGAAGTTGGTTACTCAGCTCAGGAACAGCACCGGTCTTGTGGCACTGACCATTGCCAATCATTTAGGGCTAGTAGTAGTAATCAATTCAATTTAGTAAAGCTTTATTGTACCCAAAGGGGTGAATTGTTGACAAGACAAAGCACAATGATGTGTCCAGTGTCGCACAAAGTCCTGCAGACAGAGTAACAACTTTAAAAGGATAGACTGGTGAAAAACGCCTAAAACAAAGAATGCCTTGCTTCTCTAGGGAAATAGTTGTTCTATTCAACAGCAAATATGTACCGAAAGGCAATCTTTTTTATGTCAAATTTGCCTCTGCAGGATAAATGTCATGATTCTGGGAGTTCACAACTACAGTGGGAGCGCCGCTCTGGGTGGCCGTTCTAATTCTACCATAACTCCATGCCTATATCTGCTCTGCTCATCACACCTGCCCTGTAACATTGTGTTTCCCGCGGCCCTGAGAGCCCCGAGCTGAGACACGCATCCATTACTCTGCATCTGAATCAACAGGAAATGCTATAGCAGCGCTGTTGCTCCCCAGCTGGTTGCCGTAACAAATGGATTTTCAATGTGAACGATTGTTGGAGGTAGCGTTAGCGGTGGGCCGTGGTGGGTCTTTGTAGACGGAGGTAAAGGAATGCTGATGGTAGTTTTGTGTGTCCCCGCTGAGACTCTGGCTTCTGTGTTTGTTTAAAGGGAAGGCTTTAATCTGTGTTGTGTGTTTTGTGGGCATCTCTCTCTTCCTACTGCAGCAGCTACACACACAGACTGCTCACAGAAACTCATGCCTATTGTCTCTCTCACTCCCTTTGTTAATGTTTGTGTGTGTGTGTCTGTGTGGGTGTGCATGCCTGTCACATTTCTCAGCATCTGTCTGTCTCTCTCCATTTCTCTCTCTTTCTCTCACTCTCTCTCTCCCACTCCCCATCTACCCCCCCTCCTCTCCTTTGAATAATTCAACCCCACAGAGCTTTGTGTTTCTGTCTGTTGACACTGACACATTAACAACACCCACCCACCCAAAACAAACCCAAACACATTCAGGCTACTGCAGACCTGGGTTCATACCCAAATACATTCAGTCTACTGAAGACCTGGGTTCAAACCCAAATACATTCAGTCTACTGAAGACCTGGGTTCAAACACATTCAGTCTACTGCAGACCTGGATTCAAACCCAAACACATTCAGTCTACTGCAGACCTGGGTTCATACCCAAACACATGCAGACCTGGGTTCAAACCCAAACACATTCAGTCTACTGCAGACCTGGGTTCAAACACATTCAGTCTACTGCAGACCTGGGTTCAAACACTATTTGAAATCTCTCAAATTCTTTGAGTGTTTGTTTGAAGCCTGCCTGGAGTGTCAGATGGGTGGGAATTATTGTCAGATGGGTGGGAATTATTTTCTTGGACTATTCTATTGGTCCATTGAGCCAGGCAAGCTCAATCAAGCCCAGCTTTCAAATGATTTCAAATAGTATTTGAACCCAGGTCTTGTATCCAGTACATTTTATCTCCTCTCCTCTATGGAAACAAATTACAGTGCAGATGCAGAAAACACACAATGCAGGAGAGAGGCTAGACACTAACTATGAGAAATTACACCGGCAGAGTCATCACACTAACTTCTGTCCTCTTCCTGCTGGTTATCATGGATGGGGATTGAGTGCCACAAACGCATCTCACTTAAGGTGGTTAGTGTGCTTAGTGCATGCCATGTGTTCTACTGTAGCGGGTGATCAGGGTATATGGTAAGATTTATTGTCAAAGGCTCGGAGATGTGACTCAAAATTTGGACTATTTACTTGAGTGCATCATGCCCAAGTGCACCGTGTGTCCAGCTACTGTCTTACAAGGATTTGAACTAGCCTACATGCTGCACAACTTGCATTTTATCTCTGAGCAAATATCACCAGTTATTAATATTTCGTCATGTGTGAAATATTGCAGAAAAATAAGTTACTTTGAGCGATTTCACTCTGCACGTGTGCTTTCTTTCCGTCGGTGGAGGTGATACTACTGTAGCATTAAACGGTGCTGTGCGTTGAAGCCCTCAGGTTTTCTAAATGCTAATATATTTCTGCTTGACATTTTCAGCTTGAACCAGAAACCCAGTCCAGCTGGAGGAGTAAAGAGAGGGATGGAGGGAGAGAGATGAAGGGAGGAAGAGAGGGATAGTGTAGCCAGACAAACTGCTGTAGGGCTGCAGGGGGAGAGCAATAGCCGTGCCTCAGGCCAGTGGAACGAGGCCAGGGCGCAGAGTTCGAGAAAAAGAGTGAGTGTGTGTCTGAGTGTGCATGCGTGCCACGTGTGCGTAAACATGTCTGCGTGCGTGTGTGAGTGTGCGTGCGGGCATGCGTATGTACATGTTTGTGTGAAATGGCGCCAATGCCCCCTGCCAGGTGCCACAGCTGAGCTGTGACGGCTCAGTGTCCACCTGTGCACCCACACCCTGCCAGTCCTGTTCCCAGTGTAAGAGCTCTATGGGTGACAACGGGAGACTGGTGGACAAAGCTTCAATCAGACCCCTTCGTTTCTGTTGGCACTACCTTTTCTACCTTCTACCTCTCCCTCTGTCAACCCACATGCCCAATGCATCATCCACATCTCTCGTTCTCGCTCATTCTCTCTCTCTCATTCTCATTCTCATTCTCTCTCTCTCTCTCTCTCTCTCTCTCTCTCTCTCACCTGTTATTTATGCTTGCTCCGCGCCACGCCAACAGCTACTGGAGCAGACTCCAGATGTATCAAAGTTTAACACTGGTCTTTTATGATGTTTTTGTGATGTGAAGTTTTTAGGGGTATTTTAAGATCTGTTTGAGTGCGTGTTCTCCAGGGTTGTGAAGTTTTTTTTGTGTGTGTGTGTGCGCACAGTGTCTGTCTATGTGCCAGCGTGTGTGTGCACATGTTTTCATGCGGGTGCTGGGTAATTCAGGGGCTTCAGCTGCAAATGGAGTGGCTCACGTCCTTGCTGATTGATAGACAGAGAAGAAAAATCCCCAGTGGAATTCACACTCTGACGGTACTCATTAAAGTAACTGACATTAGGGCTTTACCAAGGCCACACATTCACTACCAAACACATTCTAAACCCCCTTTCATTGTAAATCCTCATACCTACCTTATACCATCCATGACTTACAGCTAAAGCACAACCACACACACACACACACACACATACGCATAGAAACACATACGCACAAACAAATCTCACGCACACACAATCCACGACTCTTACTGAGTCACGTAGCAAGAACAAAGGTCGGAAATCAAATAAACAGTTCTAGATTCGTTTTTAAACAATTTGATGGATGAATGGTTGGCATTGTCATGTCGAGATGAAGCACACAGCAAGTCTTTGTGATGGGTTCTTGTTGTTTTTTGTTTCAGGCTGCTTTTTTCCAATCCTATGCGGGGGAGGACAGGGGATCCTAAGTTGAGAAGTGTAGTGTCATAACTCAAACATTCACAGAGATCTTGCATTGTCAATGAGATATTGCAGAATACGTAGGTGTGCAGTTGTATGACAGTGGGAAGACAAGAGGCCTAATTGGTGTTGTTGACGGCAGCAGAAGTTAACCCCTCTGCTATCTTTTTGGGATTGCAGGCGGACATGCGCTCCAGAGAGTACCTCCGTGTCCACTTCCCAACTGCCACAGACACCTGAGCATAGAGGAGATGGGTAGGTGTTTCAGCAGACACACACACAGAGGTAAAGCACTCATTGCAGGCATTTGCCATGGCTGACAAATACTAACACTTGTGCTGTCCCCACTGCTGTGGAGGGAGATAAAACACAGTCCCATTTCAAACAGATATATTGCTGGTATTGATGTGTCTCTCTCTCTCTCTCTCTCTCTCTCTCTCTCTCTCTCTCTCTCTCTCTCTCTCTCTCTCTCTCTCTCTGTCTCTCTCTGTCTCTCTCTGTCTCTCTCTCTCTGCACTCTTTGGATCTGTGCCAGGCTGCCAGCCCAGTGCTGAGCCCTTAATGTCCTTACAGAGGGTATACCAGGTACTAGTGTTATCCCAGGACAGCCTCTCTGCAGGGGAGGGGTGGGAGGTGAGCCAGTGGGACCACCTGGGGTTGAGCACGGAAGGAGGGAGGGAGGGAGGGAGGGAGGGAGGGAGGGAGGGAGGGAAGAAAAAGGTGTGAGGCAGTGGCGGTTTGTGCCGTTCAAGATTAGGGAGAGGATGTAGGTGCACAGGTTGGAGAGACAAATTTGAGTAATTAATGTGGCAGACAGTGACTCATTTAATACCACCATGCACACTCTACCTGATAAGGGGTGTAATCATTAGTCCAAACAGTTTGCAACTTAAACAAGAGTTTATTTTGGACAAATGTAGGTAGGTCCCTCCCCATTTCATTCAGTTTGCGTTCGTTTAAGAAACGTTTTGCAACAGAATCGGCGGAATAAATACACCCTGATCACCCGCACACACAGTTCACTTTCATAGCAGCCACATACAGCATCATCACTTTGCTCATTGTATAATTCCTTCTCACATCTACTGTACACGCTCTCCTTCTCTCCTTTTCCCTTCGCTTGTGGACTTCAGTGCACAGCACAACACAACAGCTGTATGTGGCCAGGTGCAAAAAAACTCTCCAAGCCAAACCTTCATACCGATAGACAGCCTACATCATTGTCACCATATTAACGTTATAGTTAACAAACTAGACCTAACGTGTTAATAAACTCACAATCCAATCCATGTGTACAATCACGCAGTACAGTGTGACCATGTGGTGCAAGGACAACAACCTCTCCCTCAATGTGATCAAGACAAAGGAGATGATTGTAGACTGTAGTGGAGCACGTTGAGAGCTTCAAGTTCCTTGGCGTCCACATCAACAACAACATTAACATGGTCCAAGCACACCAAGACAGTCGTGAAGAGGGCACGACAAAACCTATTCCCCCTCAGGAGACTGAAAAGATTTGGCACGGGTCCTCAGATCCTCAAAAGATTTTACAGCTGCATCATCGAGAACATCCTGACGGGTTGCATCACTGCCTGGTATGGCAACTGCTCGGCCTCCGACCGCAAGGCACAACAAAGTAGTGCGTACGGCCCAGTACATCACCGGGGCCAAGCTTCCTGCCATCCAGGACCTCTATACCAGGTGGTGTCAGAGGAAGGCCCTAAAAATTGTCAAAGACTCCAGCCACCCTAGTCATAGACTGTTCTCTCTGCTACTGCACGGCAAGCGGTACCGGAGCGCCAAGTCTAGGTCCAAGAAGCTTCTAAACAACTTCTACCCCCAAGCCATAAGACTCCTGAACAGCTATTCAAATGGCTACCCAGACTATTTGTCAGGTACCTGTTGTATTCGGCGCATGTGACAAATACAATTTGATTTGATGTACAGCAAGCGGTTTAGCAGTTACACCGGCAAACCCCGTGGCAATAAATAATCAAAACCGAAAGCTCACCTTGACGTGGAAGAGTTGCATTGTTGGATAGCCTTAGCCAGCTAGCTAACATAAAGAGCATTTCTCTGTTTGAGTCAGGATGTTGAGTAGGCTACATTTGCTGCATTAGCTAACATAGTAAAAGGTAAACCAAGAAGAAAGACAATACAATAAAATATAGCTAGCTCTCTCTCTGCTGCTTCTCCTTAATTTTTGAACAAGATAATTTGTTCAAAACTGTTTAACTATTGTCTTTCTCTCTCTTTGAGTCAACTACTCACCCCATTTTATGCACTGCAGTAGCTTATGCTTTCAGTACAGGATTAGTTCTCTGATCCTTTGATTGGATGGAGAAGATATTAGTTAGTACTGCAAGAGAACCATGAGCCTCCTAGATTTTGTATTGAAGTCAATGTACCCAGAGGAGGACGGAAACTAGCTGTCCTCCGACTATGGTTCTAACCTACAGAGTGCTGTTGAGGCTACTGTAGACCTTCATTGCATAACAGTATGTTTTAATCAGTTATTTGGTGATGTGAATATATTTAGTATAGTTTTATCTAAAACTTTTTTATTCATGTATGAAATTTACTGAGGAGGATGTTCCTCCCCCTCCTCCTCTGAGTGTGAGGTGAGAGCTGGGGCACTCACTAGTGTGAGGTGAGAGCTCCTCGGATGGAGCGAGGGAGGGAGAGGGGGAAGAAAGAAGGATGGAAGGTTAAGGCAGCCTTAGATCCAGAGATCATCCTCCCAAACAACAGTCAGTGCCCCATCATCCCCTCCTTTTAGTGAGTCGTCAAAGCTCCAGCGCTTCAAGAGTCGTATGAGGATGCAAAGGATGTTCGCATACCCAGTTACAGTACGCGCGTAGACGCGCGCGCGCACACACATACAGATACACATAGGGACGTGCACATCTAGAGGACATTTGCACACTCTTGCTTAGTCACATGCATACATGCACACACACACACACAGATGCATGCATCCACTGCACGGACACACCCTAACACCCATTTGAAATGCAGCCCATGTTCCGACATTCCAAAGTTATCCCCGTTTGAACTCCCCTATGAGAGGAGCGATGCTCTCTCTCACCCCTCGTCCTCTTTTGATCATTCTCTCAACAAAGGGAAAAGTGACAGGAAGGTTTTTGCCGAGTGAGCAAGGCTGCCCCTCTCTGAATCTCCAGGCTTTAACTCCCTTAACTCCCTTCCCCTCTAAAACCTCCCCTCACTCCCTTCCACTTAAAAACCTCTGTGGATGAGCTATGCAGGGCAGATATTTTCCGTCCTCTGTACTACTGTAGTGGAACTTTCCCCAGGCCAGAAGTAGAGCACGGGACATCTGGTTCTGGCACTGTTCTAATGAGGGCTGGAGTGGGCTCAACCCCTCTAACTGTACAGTATGCTACCGTCTCCGACATGGTGGGTAACGAGAAAATGGGGAGGATTTGGTGCGTCATGGATCAGTAGTGGCTATATGGTTAGGGTTTCTGTCTTCCTGTTACATTATTCATCAGTGTGTGCATGTGGTGGCCTCTGTCTTGTTAAGTTTATCCCATGCCATTTCTCTACAAACAGGGGTGGTGGGTAATCTTACTCTGCAAGGGCCAGTATAAGCACAAGCTTTTAAATACTTGGTATGATTGCCTAACCCCGCACTGTAGCCTTCTTAAAGAGTTTAGTCAGAGAATCATTGTGCTCTATTTATCTCAATAGGATCTCCAGCTTTGGATAAAAGATCATGAAATAAAATCGAAAATTGATACTTTTACGATTGCATTCCACTGCTCTACAGGTATCTTCTAGTGGTTAGGCAGAGAATCGTTGTGCTCCCTTCTCATAACCAGTCTCCCTTGAAGTCCACAGTCTCTATCTCAATGGAATCCCATTACAGAAAATGGATTCCTCTAGTGCTCCTCTGTTAGGCTCTGGGTATCTATCATCCCCTGGACCACTGGGTAGAACTGGAGTATCCATTCCTCCTTGAGCCCTCCTGTTGTCTCTCACAACCCCCCCAAAGCCCCCTGCAGTGCAACGGGGGCTAGCACCTCTCTCACTGACTCATGCTGGAGGGAGAGAAAGCTTGGCAGGAAAGCAATAGGATTCTGACAGAGAGAGAGGAGGGGATGAAAGATGGATCAGCAGGAGAGGAGATGAAGGGATCTGAAGGGAGGAGAGGAACGACGGGAGTGGGGATGAGGAGACTGAGGAGCAAGGGAGTACAGGAATCAATGCAGATGGGAGAGAGCTCTTGTAGTGGTTTGAGGTAGGTGTGTGTGCGAATTCATACCTGAGTTTAACTTTTTCATCTACTTAAACTTTTACGAACAAGGACCGTGAGAATTTTCTGATCATGGAACCATCCGAGGCGGAAAACCATTTTCTCTTGTATTTATCCTCATTGATCACCACGGTAACATTACCGATAGTCCCTCACAGACCTGTACAGCTCTTCCCTCCCAGAACTAATCGATGCTGCCCAATGCTGTGATTTCTTAACCAATCATTTCCCTCTATCCTCCTCCATTACCCCACCTACCCCTCAGTCCTAACCAATAACTGGGGACGTCAGGTTAAACTAAATTAAATGAATAGGAGTTGAAGTTTTCAATTAGGTTCATGCTGATATACACACTGATGCCCTTTCCCACTGATCTCCAAAATGTCAGGGAAATGTTGTGGAGATGAATAGACTCGGCAGGGAGGAGGACAACTAATTAATAAGAAAACTTCTTGGTGAAAGTAGATTATTTAAAGGCCTGTGCAGTCAATTTTATTTTCCTGTGTTTTATATATATTTCCACACTGTGAGGTTGGAATAATACTGTGAAATTGTGAAAATTATGATCATGCCCTTTTAGTGTAAGAACTGTTTGAAAAGAACGGCAGAAATGTTTGCCTGTTTGGGTGGCATGGAGTTTTGGCCTGCCATGGTGACATCACCAGGTGGTAAAATAATTAATAGACCAATAAGAAAGGGAGTTCCAAATCTCTCTGCCAATAACAGCTAGTTTTCAGTTTCCCCCTCCCCACTCAGACCACTCCCAGACCGTCCTAGCAACATTTTTGCTTGAGAAATTGCTCTTTGCTAAGAAGCTATTTTTATATATATATTTAATTTTTTTAAACAAGGTATTTAATTGTTATCTAGAAATGATTTGATATTGAGATACAAACTGCTGCATTGGACCTTTAATGATAAAACACCAGCATGATGGTATATAGGCTGACTGAATGTCCCCAGGGATTCAGATGCACAAGTAAAATGTGGTTCAGTGACAGCACACCTTTTAATTATACAAGAAAAGTGTGTACGTGTTTATGCGTGTGTGTGCGTGTGTGCAAGTGTAGCAGACTTGAGTCCGTCATGGTTTCCCATGGTCACGTGATGGGTAGCCCCGCATTCGACTTCAAAATCAGTGTCAGGCCAAAAGTAAATATCCTCTTGGTTCAAAGGTCAAGACGCTGGCTTCTCCCGTGGGAGAACAGGGTTCAAATCCTGACAGTTACACAAATGTTATTGTGCTTGTCTGATACGGCAAAAGGTGAGTGTTCCTTTTGATGTTGAAGCTGAAGACATGATGAGGGCTTTGATCTCAGAATAGGAATACCCCGAAGGATATACTCATCCTCTCTCATTTCCTCTCTCTCTCATCCTTCTTTTGTTTCTCTGTGTCTCTTTATCTTACCTGCTGTCCTCACTTACATTTCTCTAATATCTCCTCNCCCCCCCCCCCCTCCTCTCTTTCCCACCCCTCCCAGTGAGTATAGACCAGAGTAGCACAGTGTGCCAGAGGCAGCAGCAGGCATCTGGGCCCTTTCTGGCAGACAGAGAGAGGGTTGGCAGGATACCCGGTGCCTGCCTCCATGGCTCTCTTCCCCCAACACGCACTGGGACTGCGCAATCAAAGACACAAAAAGAGAGAGATGGGGAGGGAGGAAGAGTTGTCCATCTTTCCAACTATCCATCTCTTGCCTTTTCTACTGCTACTCTGTCATCCATTTCCACCCAAATAGACAGAGGCGAAACACAGTGAATAAAAAGAGAGGGAGGGAGTCTGATAAAGCATTTTGTACCGCAACCTGGCAAGGCGGGGAATCAGGGATGAGGGATTGGCGGGGGTGTAAGGGGAGAGAAGCCGATGCCAGGCAAATCAGCGGGAGGAGACCCCCAATCTAGTATCTACCTGTCTGTTTGATGCGGCAGAGTGGATCCGCAATCGTTTCATCAAGCTTGGCCTCAGGAACGAAAAACCCTGTCATCCCTTCTTTTCCCTTCCTCCTCCTCCTTTCCCCCAGAACACCACCGCACTGCGCGAACCTCAATCATTGATAAATCGCTGCCACCTGCCTCATTTCTCACAACCCGTCCCACGATAACAAGAACAATCGCTGAGCCCCCAAGAATGAGAGATGGATAGAGAGAGAGCGGAGGAATGTAGAGAAGAGGAGTGGCAGGTAGTCTAGCAGTTAAGAGCGTTGGGCCAGTGACCAAAGGTCACTGGTTTGAATCCCCGAGCCAACTAGGTGAAAAATCTGTCTGTGCCCTTGAGCAAGGCACTTAACCCTAATTGCTCCTGTAAGTCGCTCTGTATGAGAGCGTCTGCTAAATGACTAAAATGTAAATGTAAGGTGTGGAACAGTAAGGAGAGACAGGCATAGAGAAAAAGTGTTTTTGAACAGATGGGAAGGGGAACTGAGGGAATGGGTGTGTGCAAAGGAAGTATAGAAGTGAGAGATAAAAGAAGAGACAAACTGTTGTTGCGCTCCTCTGAATTGTTGACAATAGCTGGTTTTGTATCAGTTCAAGGTCAACACACTCACACACACACACATCAAAACACAGAAAGCCACTGGCATTGAGCATGAAAAAGTTTACTCAGCAAGTGTAAAATAATCGTGACACCCCACAGCTTGTGTGTTCACTCTTCACACTAAATTTATCAAGGACTCCAACAGATGTTTCTGGCTAACTGGTGCGCCATGAAGCCCCTAAATAAGATCTGGTGCAACCAATTACCTTCAGAAGTCACATAATTAGATTGCATACAGGTGTACTTTATTTAAATAAGTGTCACATGATCTCAGTATATATACACCTGTTCTGAAAGGCCCCAGAGTCTGCAACACCACTAAGCAAGGGGCACCACCAAGCAACCTGCACCATGAAGACCAAGGAACTCTCCAAACAGGTCAGGGACAAAGTTGTGGAGAAGTACAGATCAGGGTTGAGTTATAAAAAAAATAATCCTGAAACTGAAGAAAAGAAAATTCGAAAGAATATGGCACCACAACAAACCTGCCAAGAGAGAGCCGCCCACCAAAACTCACGGACCAGGCAAGGAGGGCATTAATCAGAGAGGCAACAAAGTGACCAAAGATAACCCTGAAGGAGCTGCAAAGCTCCACAGCGGAGTTTGGAGTATCTGTCCTTAGGACCAATTTAAGCCGTACACTCCACAGAGCTGGGCTTTACAGAAGAGTGGCCAGAAAAAAAGCCATTGCTTAAAGGTGTTCGCCAAAAGGCATGTGGGAGACTCCCCAAACATATGGAAGAAGGTACTCTGGTCAGATGAGACAGAAATTTAGCTTTTTGGCCATCAAGGAAAATGTCTGGGGCAAACCCAACACCTCTCATCACCCAGAGAACACCATCCCCACAGTGAAGCATGGTGGTGGTAGCATCGTGCTGTGGGGATGTTTTTCATCAGCAGGGAAACTTGTCAGAATTGAAGGAATGATGGATGCCGCAAAATACAGGGAAATTCTTGAGGGAAACCTGTCTCAGTCTTCCAGAGATTTGAGACTGGGACGGAGGTTCACCTTCCAGCAGGACAATGACCCTAATCATACTGCTAAAGCAACACTCGTGTGGTTTAATGGGAAACATTTAAATGTCTTGGAATGGCCTAGTCAAAGCCCAGACCTCAATACAATTGAGAATCTGTGGTATGACATAAAGATTACTGTACAACAGCAGAACCCTCCAACTTGAAGGAGCTGGAGTGGTTTTTCCTTGAAGAATGGGCAACAATCCCAGTGGCTAGATGTGCCAAGCTTATAGAGACATACCCCAAGAGATTTGCAACTGTAATTGCTGCAAAAGGTGGCTGACTTTGTCTTATTTCTTGTTTGTTTCACAATAAAAAATATTTTGCATCTTCAAAGTGGTAGGCATGTTGTGTAAATCAAATGATACAAACCAGAAAATCAATATTAATTCTAGGATGTAAGGCAACAAAATAGGAAAAATGCCAAGGGGGGTGAATACTTTTGCAAGTCACTTAACCTATCAGGAGTTGACCTTTCCTTCTGGTTCTGTCCATTCCAGAGGAGAGAGGAAGAGGCACCTTGGGTCAGAAGCCATAGAAGGTCAGTCATAGTTTAGAGTTGGCAAAAGTTCCTCTAGGTTTTCACCCAAAAGGAGAAAATAAAGATTCCAGAAGTTCTAACAGAGTTTTATACACAGCTGTTTGCAGCTGAACTTTCATGCACTACTGTTCATATAGAATAAAACAACAGTCAACAGTTCTGATCATCAGTCCAGAGAGCTGTTATTGATAGATGCCTTGGCAGAGATAGGCTGACACAGGTGAACATCTGAGATGGATGGCCTTATTTGTCTTTTAAGAAAACCGACTTTACCTCCTCCCTTGACTTTACTCTCTGCCTCTGTTCAGGTGCGAAGTGCCAACGCCTGCCTCTTCCTCCCCTGCCTCTCCTTCCACTGCGAGCACAAATACCCATACCTTGCTCTAAAATGGAAAATCAATGGGGCTTCTATGGGCAAATCAATACAGACCGATCTGTTGCAATAAGGACGAATCAGCCTTGAGATGGGAGAGGAGATGCATCATGGGATGCGTTTTTAGATTTTACATTAGGCCAAGAGGAACTGACTGTGTGAGGTCCAGCCATTCCTTTTGATTTCAGTCACTTAGTGTCTCATCAGTAAGCTACAGTGCTGTTAAGTTACTCTATTGGCTCAGCTTGTTCTACCGTTAGCGATTATGCTACCATACAGTATGCCTCAGTGTTAGCGATGATGCTACCATACAGTCTGCCTCAGTGTTAGCGATGATGCTGCCATACGGTATTGCTCAGAGTTAGCGATGATGCTACCATATAGTATTGCTCAGTGTTAGCGATTATGTTACCATGCAGTGTGCCTCAGTGTTAGCGAGTATGCTACCATACAGTATGCCTCAGTGTTAGCGATGATGCTACCATACAGTCTGCCTCAGTCTTAGCGATGATGCTGCCATACGGTATTGCTCAGTGTTAGCGATGATGCTACCATACAGTATTGCTCAGTGTTAGCGATTATGCTACCATGCAGTGTCTCTCAGTGTTAGCGATTATACTATTATACAGTGTGCCTCAGTGTTAGCGATAATGCTATCATGCAGTGTTCCTCTGTGTTAGCGATGATGCTTGTGTGCCTCAGTGTTAGCGATTATGCGACCGTACAGTGTGCCTCAGTGTTAGAGATTTATGCTACCCTACAGTATGCCTCAGTGTTAGCAATTATGCTACCATACAGTGAGCCTCAGTGTTAGCGATTATGCTACCATACATTATGCTTCCGAATTAGCTGTGTTGTCTTTTCTTCTCTAGTGTTGAACCACCGTTTGAAATATTAGACTCCATAAAGACACAACAAAACCACTTTCCAAAACAAATTGCAGATCATCAGCTTTCTGCCAACTCCTACGGGTGCCTGTGTCGCTCCGAATATCGGCACACGTTCCATTATCATCTCTCGGGCCTTCCTTCTGTCGTCGCAGTTTACACTTTCTGAAATCAAATCAGTTTTGCTTGCTGATTTGGGGATTAGAGAGATTTAAATGCTGAGTTGTATCTACTAACTAGCCGTTGAGGATATGTAGCCATTTAGTGTAGTGAGCTCTGAGCTGCCCGTCTTCATTGCCCTCAGTATTTCCTGGCAGAGTGTGTGCTGTACATTTGTGTGTGCCTGCGTGCGAGAGAGTGTTTGTCCATGGATATGAATGATTGAGCCAGTTGTGTGTGCGCGCGCGTGTGTGTGTGTGTGTGTATGTGTGTGTGTGTGTGTGTGTGTGCGGGGAGGCTGTTGATCAGGCATCCCTGACAACAGATGAATATGGATGTGTCTTGAGAGAGCATCAAATAGTCATTTACCCCCGGGCGCTTTATAGTGCCTCGCCACAATCAACCAACCAGGACATCACTCGCAGCTATTATCACAAACACACACAGAAACCCAAAGGTACGCACTGCATACACACGTTCGTAAATTCACTCACATGCTTATACATCCACCGGCTATACGCATCAACTGGCGTGCAATCCCACAGGAAATCATGAGTGCAGGCACTCAGTCATAAAATCAACACGATGATCTGCTCACTCTCCTGGTCTCACTCCCCTTGTATGGTGTAGTGTCAGAGTCAGAGGTGTTCTACACCATGAACTGATGCTGTGAAGAGACAGAGACATCAGTAGGTAGATGACCTCCTCACCCGTACCTTTGCCAAATGGTGAGTCACAATCTACTATGATCATGCATGTGTATGTGTGTGTGCCTTTGCCTCTCTATTAGTGTGTGTGTGTGTTTTTTCTTCTACACCTGCTACACCAACACTGTGATTCACGGTGCCGGTAACACTCTCTCCCTCCCGCCATCCCTCCTCCGCCAACTGTGAGCCCATCCCTCAGTCTGGCCCAATGGCCATGAGCCTCCATAGAAACACACCACAATATCTCCCAAACCCATTTACTACAAATAATGGGGGTGAATCTGTGAACTAAATCATAGTGAATCAGATCTGCCTGAGACTTATACAGTGAGGGAAAAAAGTATTTGATCCCCTGCTGATTTTGTATGTTTGCCCACTGACAAAGAAATGATCAGTCTATAATTTTAATGGTAGGTTTATTTGAACAGTGAGAGACAGAATAACAACAAAAAAATCCAGAAAACCGCATGTGAAAAATGTTATAAATTGATTTGCATTTTAATGAGGGAAATAAGTATTTGACCCCTCTGCAAAACGTGATTTAGTACTTGGTACAACCCTTGTTGGCAATCATAGAGGTCAGACGTTTCTTGTAGTTGGCCACCAGGTTTGCACACATCTCAGGAGGGATTTTGTCCCACTCCTCTTTGCAGATCTTCTCCAAGTCATTAAGGTTTCGAGGCTGACGTTTGGCAACTCGAACCTTCAGCTCCCTCCATAGATTTTCTATGGGATTAAGGTCTGGAGACTGGCTAGGCCACTCCAGGACCTTAATGTGCTTCTTCTTGAGTCACTCCTTTGTTGCCTTGGCCGTGTGTTTTGGGTCATTGTCATGCTGGAATACCCATCCACGACCCATTTTCAATGCCCTGGCTGAGGGAAGGAGGTTCTCACCCAAGATTTGACGGTACATGGCCCCCTCCATCGTCCCTTTGATGCGGTGAAGTTGTCCTGTCCCCTTAGCAGAAAAACACCCCCAAAGCATAATGTTTCCACCTCCATGTTTGATGGTGTTCTTGGGGTCATAGGCAGCATTCCTCCTCCTCCAAACACGGCGAGTTGAGTTGATGCCAAAGAGCTCCATTTTGGTCTCATCTGACCACAACACTTTCACCCAGTTGTCCTCTGAATCATTNAATAATCGCACCAACTGTTGTCACCTTCTCACCAAGCTGCTTGGTGATGGTCTTGTAGCCCATTCCAGCCTTGTGTAGGTCTACAATCTTGTCCCTGACATCCTTGGAGAGCTCTTTGGTCTTGGCCATGGTGGAGAATTTGGAATCTGATTGATTGATTGCTTCTGTGGACAGGTGTCTTTTATACAGGTAACAAACTGAGATTAGGAGCACTCCCTTTAAGAGTGTGCTCCTAATCTCAGCTCGTTACCTGTATAAAAGACACCTGGGAGCCAGAAATCTTTCTGATTGAGAGGGGGTCAAATACTTATTTCCCTCTTTAAAATGCAAATCAATTTATAACATTTTTCACGTGTTTTTCTGGATTTTTTTGTTGTTATTCTGTCTCTTACTGTTCAAATAAACCTACCATTAAAATTATAGACTGATAATTTCTTTGTCAGTGGGCAAACGTACAAAATCAGCAGGGGATCAAATACTTTTTTCCCTCACTGTAGGTCCATCTATGGGGTACCACTGGATCCCTCGTAATGTGTGCCCACAGACTCGCTTGTAATGTAATGTGTGTTTATGTGTGTATGTCAGTGTGAATGTGTGTTGTGGCTAGCCATTGAAGCCTATGAAGTCTGTGTTTAGTGCAGTGGGATTCATTGTATCTTTGTTTCTTTATTCTCTCTACCCTCTCTCTCTCTCTCTTCCCCTCTCACTCTCTTCCCCTCTCTCTATCATTTTATTACACTCCCTCTCTCCTGCTGCTGTAATGTAATATGATGCCCTCCAGGGTCACAGAGCCCAGCGCTTTCATGTCAGACAGGCCGCTTCAAACGGCTGCACTGAGAAGAGCTCTCATTCTCTCTCTTGCACCTCTCTCTCTCTGTTTTTCCTCTCTCCCCCTCTCTCTGTTTTTCCTCTCTCTCCCCCTCTCTGTTTTTCAACTCTCTCCTCCCTCTCTCTCTGTCTTCCCTCTTTCTCTCGGTTTTTCCTCTCTCTCCCCCTCTCTCTCTCTCTCTCTCTCTCTGTCTTCCCTCTTTCTCTCGGTTTTTCCTCTCTCTCCCCCTCTCTGTTTTTCCTCTCTCTCCCCCCCTCTCTCAGTCTCTGTCTTCCCTCTCTCTCTCGGTCTCGCACTCCGCTCACCTTGAACATGAGCACTGCTCTTCATAAGCATCATGCTGAGTGAACAACGCTAAAGTTGAAATCAAACACAAGAGCTGAACACCTTAACTCCACTTGTCCCTGTTCAGTGTTATGCATCTAGCATCTCCTCGCTACCCTTGCAACGATTAAAGGACATTAACACACACACCCACCCACACTCTCACACACCGATTCACACACTCCGTGAGAGAGCGTGGTCCCACGGGGACAGCTGGAGGAGGGTGTGTGTGGATAGTGTGGCAGTACTGTAGTTCGGGGCCGGATGCAGAGAGCCCAGTAGTTCTTGTCACACCGCCACCTCTTCATCAATCATGTCACAGTTAGCGTCAGACAGCGTCAGACCAGTCCCAGGGCACACACACACACAAGGATTATTATATACACACACGCACACAAATGTTACGCACACACAGTACACACACAAAAGCAAAGCCGTAAACGCCACACCACCATATTCACAACACCCGCACAAACACACCACTTCTAGCTATTTTGATGAGGCTTATGTGTACACCCATTTTCCCTGAGCACTTGTTATATTACGATGCGTATCTAGCTGTATGAATGATCCTTTACCTTGGTCGTGATCCGTCTAGCTAGTTGTTATTGAGCTCAAGTGTTGATTACCAGGACAGCAGGAGAAATGAGGGCATAGCTTGTTCAATATATTTACTGGGAAAACATGTACGGTGAAACTCTACTCAAAACATCATTATACAACTCCCTCAGCAAGGATACGGTCTGTGACCAAAACAAATTATGAAAGTGAAGTGAAATTGAGATCAACAGACGAAGCTGGTTCCTTGTTGCATATTTTCAAAATCACTCTCCGTTTCGGTGTCTGGGACCTTAAGTGTCTCAGGTGTTTGCATACAAGGTTTTGATTGGATTCAAATGAAAGGACCCAAGTGGTGATGCAATACCATCGGCAATGTTCAACAGTGTTGCATGGACACGTACCACCTTCTGCTCAGTCATCCAATCAGACGCTGACTGTGTGTATGGGTGTGTCGTTTTGTGTCCGTGTGCGTGTACCTGCTTGTGTGTGTGTATGAGGGCATATCCAGTATGTGCCATGGAAGTAGAGATCTCTGGGCCGTGGCCTTTCTCCCACTCTCCCCCCTCTTTCTCTCCCCCCTCCTCCCCTACACAAAGGCCAGCCATCATGTCTTGCATCACCGTATTCCCCCTCACCCCACCAGGCCCCATACAACATGATTCATCCCCCAACGAGGTGAGGTGTGACTGGGAGATTATTAATACTGAAGGGCAGAGCTCCCTAAGAGATGAACCGTCGCCCGCCCTGACTGTCTGACTACCTGCAGAGGAAATGGGAAAATATAGAAAATGTTTATGGGTTGTGTGTGTGTGTGTGTGTGTGTTCGTTCTCTCTCATATTTGTAATGCTGGGCCAGCCTACTGTATAGTCTGAGCATGGATAAACAGCACCTCATTTACTGTGGCGAAAATGTGCTGACTCCAGCATTATGATACTGTGTGGGTGTTTGTGTGGTGGTGTGTTTTTGTGTAGGGGGGATTGTGAGTGTGTCTTGGGGGGATGTTTGTGTGTGGGCAGGGTTGGGGACAGGAAGGGGGGGTTCATGTGTGAATTTATGTGCCCATGCACACATTTTTGAGTTGACAATCCATATGTGTGTGCTTATTTTGTCAGTGACATAGTGTGAGTTGTGAGTGCAGCAAGTTGTAAACTCCCATCTGGCAGACGCGAATGCACTGTAGGCAAATGTGTGTGTGCGCTGTTTGTATATATGTGTGCTTTGTGTGATTGTGTGTGTTTATTGTGTGTGTGTACCTGTGTGTGTGTACCTGTGTGACGACAGGGCCATCTCATTGTCACCCTCTCTCCAGTGAGTTATCTGGCCCTGTGACACCTCCGCTCCAAATCAATAACTCCATCTCTGCCTGGTCATGTCTGCCATTGAACCGTGCCCCGTGCGTTATACTGACTTTGAAAACTATATCAAAGGATGCGTTTGATGCTTTTATTCACTTTTGAAAAGATACTTTTCTCCAATAGGCCTTTGACTGTAATTTCTGGCAGAGCAGATTTCTATTTTCAATGGAAGATGTCACGGTGCAAGCCATGTGGTTCGCTAATAGGTATGTGTACCAGTAAAGACAACTTTAAGATAGTTTTATGATGCGGTTAACAAGCTAAGACCACGTTTGAAAGGGGAAGCTAACCTCTGAAATGCCTTTTCACATCTCTAAAGCTGTGTGCCACTGGTGAGGAGGAAAAGTGTGACAAACGATAATCAGAATGATTGGGGGAAGTGCCCAACAGTCTCACAGAGGAAAATGGGACAGATCAGCATGACAAACTCTTATACAACTGCCTCAGAAAGTGAAGCAGTGTGGTTGTTCTTGTCAGAATGTTCCTATGTAGGATTCTTTTTGCTATGATTACTCAGTCCCACGCACATCGCATTGAAGCTTTCAAAAACGCTACTTCTCCCTCTTTATAGTAACTTATCTTTACCAAAGAGACTCTTGTTCTGCAACCTCTGATTACCTTCCTGGCACTAATCGCTCAGCACTACTCTAAGACACCCTCACACAGGAAGTGACCCTTTAAACCTTGACACTACTCCTGATGCAACTCCAGGTAATGGAGGGTAGAGCTGGAGGTGTGGGCTGCATCCCAAATGGCACCCTATTCCCTATAGTGCACTACTTTTCACCAGGTCCCATAGGGCTTTGGTCAAAAGTAGTGCACTATATATGGAATAGGGTGCCACTCGTAGTGAGAGCTTCTATGTGAGGGGTAGTGTGACAGAGAAAAGAGAGGACTACTTCCTGTATCCTGTTACTGAAGGAAATGTGTTTTCACACAATGGAGTGAATGGAGGTGAGTCATGGCCAGCTGAGAGATTCAGATCCGCTCTGCATTCAGACATAACAGCAGCAATCTCACTCACGTCGTTCACTCCTTGTTCACTCACACTGTCCATTGTACAGAGATAATGTGACGGGACAGCAGTGGAGAAGGTGGAAAGTTTTAAGTTCCTAGGCGTACACATCAAGGAAAAAATTAAATGGTCCACCCACACAGACAGTGTGGTGAAGAAGGCACAACAGCGCCTCTTCAACCTCAGGAGGCTGAAGAAATTTGGCTTGTCACCTAAAACCCTCACAAACCTTTACAGATGCACAATTGAGAGCATCCTGTCGGGCTGTATCACCACCTGGTCCGGCAACTGCACCACCCACAACCGCAAGGCTCTCCAGAGGGTGGTGCGGTCTGCACAACGCATCACCGGGGGCAAACTACCTGCCCTCCAAACTACCTGCCCTCCAGGACACCTACAGCACCCGATGTCACAGGAAGGTCCAAAAAGATTGTCAAGGACAATAACCAACCAAGCCACTGCCTGTTCACCTCGCTATCATCCAGAAGGCGAGGTCAGTACAGGTGCATCAAAGCTGGGACCGAGAGACTGAAAAACAGCTTCTATCTCAAGGCCATCAGGCTGTTAAACAGCCATCACGAGGCTGCTGCCTACATACAGACTAGAAATCATTGGCCACTTTAATAAATGGATCACTTGCCACTTTAATAATGTTTGCATATTTTGCATTACTCATCTCATATATATATATATATATATATATATATATATATATATATATATATATATATATATATACACACACACTGTATTTTATACCATCTATTGCATCTTGCCAATGCCGCTCTGTCATTGCTCATCCATATATTTATATGTATATATTCCATTCCTTTACTTAGATTTGTGTGTATTAGGTAGTTGTTGGGGAATTGTTAGATTACATGTTAGATATTGCTGCACTGTCTGAACTAGAAGCACAGCATTTTGCTACACTCACAGTAACATCTGCTAACCATGTGTATGTGACCAATAAAATTTGATTTGATTCGACACTATGTGTGTGTCTGACACTGTGTGTGTTATACATTAGTCAATCCCCATCGAACCCTCCTTCAGCACCAGCCGAACGAACACATCCCTTTCTCATCACTGACCATGCCTACTTCTAATAGCTTACGTGCCTTTTAGCATGAGTTATAATAGCTAATATGCCTTCTAGTACTCAGGTACCACTTCTTCCACTGATCTGAGTGCATGCCTCTCCACTCAGGAGACACAGCAGGGTTTCCTCTCCGTCTGTCTACCGCTGACCTGGGGTCAGCTTTCTGTGATGTCTCCTCTCTGTCTCCCATTATAGGTCTATTATCTATTATGCTCTGTCTGTTATCACCTGGTCAGCACATTGACCCCTTACAGTGTCTGATTGCAATGGACAGCAACCCTTTTCCGTCTTTCTTCTTCTTCGTCACTCTCCCTCCCTTCCTCTCTCTCTCTATTTCTCGCTCGCTCTCTCTCTCTCTCCAGTTTAATGGAAATGTCTTCTCAGGCGATATCAGTGCAAATTGCATATTAGGTCACTGTAAGGCCTGGCGGATAGTATTCAAGGTTATAATAGCTGGTATACCAGGTCAGCTCCTGATACTATTGAAGGTTACGATAGCTGGTATACCAGGCCAGCTCCTGATGCTATTGAAGGTTACGATAGCTGGTATACCAGGCCAGCTCCTGATACTATTGAATGTTACGATAGCTGGTATACCAGGCCAGCTCCTGATGCTATTGAAGGTTACGATAGCTGGTATACCAGGCCAGCTCCTGATACTATTGAATGTTACGATAGCTGGTATACCAGGCCAGCTCCTGATGCTATTGAAGGTTACGATAGCTGGTATACCAGGCCAGCTCCTGATACTATTGAAGGTTACGATAGCTGGTATACCAGGCCAGCTCCTGATACTATTGCTAATGTCTGCAGAGACTTTG
This sequence comes from Hucho hucho, assembly GCA_003317085.1. Taxonomy (NCBI): domain Eukaryota; kingdom Metazoa; phylum Chordata; class Actinopteri; order Salmoniformes; family Salmonidae; genus Hucho; species Hucho hucho. The sequence goes on from QNTS01007354.1 coordinate 51,716, forward strand.
GAAATACTTTACTATATAGGGATGTTGTCTGTTGTAGAATGTGTCGTGTTATGCAAAGCTGATATACTAATGTCAACTCTTTCTCTCTCCTTAGTGCTGGGAAGTGGACATATCATGAAATGCAAAACACAACAGTGATGCCTAACAAGAAGATACCCGAAGAGCCTTCAGCGTGCCTGTGTTTTTGTGTGTGAGAGAGTGAGTGGGTGCATGAGAGACAGTTCAAATGAGATTTACAGTGTTTTTATGCATTCTCTTTATATCTACAGTATATTCTATGGGTATTTTTAAGAATAGAAGAATATATTTATATACTGTGCTCATGTTTTAGGCTCTTTTTACACAGAGATGCTTTTTATCCTGTAAATAAATCCCAACTGAGCCCTGAATGTATTTACACCACTCTTTATTTCCATTTTGGGGGTCAGAGCCAAAGATGTACAGAATTCAGCTAACTTTTCCCCATGTTAGCAAGCTGAGTTGTACAGTAGTTGTACAGTAAGAGGAGTGACGCAAACACAAACTTTTCCCAATTGATTTACAGTATCTATGGCTCTGTTTGGGGCGAGGTGAGAGGGGTTGTTGTAAGTCATTATAGACTTAGGAGTGAATCACACACTTCTTACATCACATCTCTGTGCAGGTGCGGTGCCTGGCTGGGCCCAGGGATCGGAGCGGAAGGGCAGAGGGGGGGTTAACACTGCAGGGTTCAGGGACAGGATTGGAGCCTACCACCGGGGTCAGTATTGATCAGCATGGGGTGTCAGGACCATACGGCCTCAAAGGAACTCAGGATTGGACTGTACATATCGAGACCCACTGATATACACACACACACGTCAGAGGGCTGCAGCCCCAGGAGTAGGCCACGGGCCAGGTTGAGGAGGAGGGGAACAGACTGTGTGTGTGTGTGTGTGTGTGTGTGTGTGTGTGTGTGTGTGTGTGTGTGTGTGTGTGTGTGTGTGTGTGTGTGTGTGTGTGTGTGTGTGTGGGGTA
>QNTS01007357.1:4186-30357 GCA_003317085.1 Hucho hucho
TGACCAAATACTTATTTTCCACCATAATTTGCAAATAAATTCATTAAAAATCCTACAATGTGATTTTCTGGATTTTTTTTCCTCATTTTGTCTGTCATAGTTGAAGTGTACCTATGATGAAAATTACAGGCCTCTCTCATCTTTTTAAGTGAGAGAACTTGCACAATTGGTGGCTGACTAAATACTTTTTTGCCCCACTGTATACTGTAGCTCTCCAAACAGGTCAGCGACAAAGTTGTGGAGTACAGATCAGGGTTGGGTTAGAAAAAAATATCCCAAACTTTGAACATCCCACGGAGCACCATTAAATCCATAATAATGTTTTTAAAGAATATGGCACCACATTAAACCTGCCAAGAGAGGGCCGCCCACCTAAACTCACGGACCAGGCATGGAGGGCATTATTCAGAGAGGCAACAAAGAGACCAAAGATAACACTGAAGGAGCTGCAAAACTCCACAGCGGAGATTGGAGTATCTGTCCATAGGGCCACTTTAAGCCGTACACTCCACATAGCTGGGCTTTACGGAAGAGTGGCCAGAAAAAAAGCCATTGTTTAAAGAAAAAAATAAGCAAACACGTACGGTGCATGTGGGTGACTCCCCAAACATATGGCAGAAGGTACTCTGGTCAGATGAGACAAAAATGTAGCTTTTTGGCCATCAAGGAAAACGCTATGTCTGGCGCAAACCCAACACCTCTCATCACCCCGAGAATACCATCCCCACAGTGAAGCATTGTGGTGGCAGCATCATGCTGTCGGGATGTTTTTCATCGGCAGGGACTGGAAAACTGGTCAGAATTGAAGGAATGACGGATGGCGCTAAATACAGGGAAATTCTTGAGGGAAACCTGTTTCAGTCTTCCAGAGATTTGAGACTGGGACGGAGGTTCACCTTCCAGCAGGACAATAACCCTAAGCATACTGCTAAAGCAACACTCGAGTGGTTTAAGGGGAAACATTTAAATGTCTTGGAATGGCCTAGTCAAAGGCCAGACCTCAATCCAATTGAGAATCTGTGGTATGACTTAAAGTTTGTTGTACACCAGCGGAAATACTTGAAGGAGCTGGAGCAGTTTTGCCTTGAAGAATGGGCAAAATTCCCAGTGGCTAGATGTGCCAAGCTTATAGAGACATACCCCAAGAGACTTGCAGCTGTAATTGGTGCAAAAGGTATTGACTTTGTAGAGCCAAACCCCCCAAAAAATCTATTTTAATTCCAGGTTGTAAGGCAACAAAATAGGAAAAATGCCAAGGGGGGTGAAGACTTTCGCAAGCCACTGTAAATACATACATATACACATACACATACATACATATATAAATACATATACATACATATATATATATATATATATACACATATATATATTTTTTATATATTGTCCTTTATTACTTTCCAACCCTACCACCCCTACCCTAATTGGAGTAAACTAGTGAACAAAAACACTTCTACTCCCAGCTTATACGTACTATATACATTTTATGGACACAGTCTATTATACAATAGTTTTATTTTGTTTTTTTTTACTCCTGTCCTCTACCCTCAACCTCTCCCATCTATTTCCGATGTCCATCTGGTTTGATTTCTATTTGCCATATCTTTCAAACTGTGCTCTTTCACAAAGGTTCTTAACCTATATACGTTTTAGGGACACAGTATGTTTTACATGAGTTATCTATTATTAGTTGTTATTAGTCCCAACCTTCAGCTCCATTCAACCGCTCCCATCTATCTCTTAACACCATCCATATTGGATTTGTATTTGCCATATGACATTTTTTTCAACTGTGCTGTAATGTTTCACTAAAATTCTGAAGCTATCTATTCTCATTGTTTCTACAGATTGTAAATTGAAAAAAACATTTTTTCAAAAAAAGTATAATATTGATTGATTAACTGCACAGAGATTAGTTTATTTGAGGATAAAAGGTTTATGGTTTGCTGTCCTCTTTCAAAGTGTATTGGTCGCGTACACAGTTTAGCAGATGTTATAGCGGGTGCAGCAAAATGCTTTTGTTACTAAGATCCTAACAACGCAGTCAAAGAAGTACATCAAAAATAAGAAACACATCACTGTAACAGTAATGCAATCTATACGTACATAGACGTCCCGAGTGGCGCAGTGGTCTAAGGCACTGCAACTCAGTGCGAGAGGCGTCACTACAGACCCTGGTTTGATTTCAGGTTGTATCACAACTGGCTGTGATTGGGAGTCCCATAGGGCGGTGCACAATTAACCCGCTAGGATTTGCCCCGGGACTGGCTGTCATTGTAAATAAGAATTTGTTCTTAACCGACTTGCCTAGTTAAATATATTAGAGTGAGTTATGTAAAGAATCCAGTATATCAATAAATATGCAGTGTGTATAAACAGTGGAACTATTAGGCAATGTACAGTAGTAGATATATTATGTTGAGGATACAGTATTTAAATACATAGTATGATACAGGAAGTGTCCATTGGTTTAATGTCTCTATAACATGGGACAGAAGTGTTGGCTGTGTGTGTAGACTTCCAATATACAGTTAGGTTCTAATTAAAAAGAGTAAAAGCTCATGGATGATTATTAAAGCTCAAACCAAGTTTATTCACCCAATGGGTCAGACAGCTGAACAGACCAAGACATATTCACATACATGCTGATTGGATGAGCAGCGTTCCAAGCCGTGCTGTATTCAATAACGTGCAACTGTGTCACGACTTCCGCCCGAAGTCGGTCCCTCTCCTTGTTCGGGCGGCGTTCGGCGGTCGACGTCACCGGTTTTCTAGCCATCGCCGATCCACTTTTCATTTTCCATTGGTTTTGTCCTTGTTTTACACACCTGGTTTCAATCCCACAATTACTTGTTCATTATTTAACCCTCTGTTCCCCCATGTTTGTTTGTGAGTGTTTGTTTATTGTATTGCGGTCCGTTATGTTGGGCTTGGCTATATGTTGACGTGTATTGTGATACATTTTTGAGTAAAATTGCTAAATTTACTCATATCTGCTGTCCTGCGCTTGACTCCTCTACACCAGCTACACACAGACGCATTACAAACTGCATCCCGCAATTATGCAGGCGTTCCTGCATCTCGAGCATCCCATTGGTTCTTTCTCGCACATTATTTCCCATTGCTTTCAGCCTAACATTCAGTTTGGTACAGCGGGGGTTAATAATAATATGCATGCATCAACCTCATTGTTATTATTATTATTTACATTTTAATTTTTTATTTCACCTTTATTTAATCAGGTAGGCCAGTTGAGAACAAGTTCTCATTTACAACTGTGACCTGGCCAAGATAAAGCAAAGCACAAACAACAACACAGAGTTACACATGGAATAAACAAACATACAGTGGAATACACTGCCATCAGACACACATAACTGCACCACCTATCACACTTTCACAAAAACATGAAGACATGGCTAAAGGTCAATCAGATTTGTGAACATAATCCCTAGCTGTGTATTGCCGCTTTCCATGTTGTCTGTAGCTTGTGAGGTGTGGAAACACTTTTTGCTTTTATGGATTTTGTCTTGTTGCTATTTGTGCTATGTTGCTCTGTCTGCATGCTCTGTCTTGTTGTGCTATGTTTCTCTGTCTGCATGCTATGTCTTGCTTGTCCTATGTTGCTCTGCGGGTGCTCACTGCTCATTGATTGTCTGTATTGTAATTGTTTTTAATAACCTGCCCAGGGACTGCGGTTGAAAATTAGCCGGTTGGCTAAAACCGGCACTTTTACAGAAACGTTGATTAATGTGCACTGTCCCTGTAAAAAGAAAAAGAAACTCAAACAGTCAACAACACAATAGAGAAAAGTCTATATACAATGTGTGCAAATGGCATAAGGAAGTAAGGCAAAAATAGGCCATAGTAGCGAAGTAATTACAATTTAGCAAATTAACACTGGAGTGATAGATGTGCAGATGAGGATGTGCAAGTAGAAATACTGGTGTGCAAAAGAGCAAAAAATAAGTAAATAAAAACAATATGGGGATGAGGTAGGTAGTTGGATAGGCTATTTACAGATGGGCTGAGTACAGCTGCAAAAATAATGAATGCCGTATGTCCACCAGATGCACATGCGTTTTGCCCTATGTCGTTTTTGCAGGATGTCTAGTCCGCATTTTCCGTACTTGTGCTTTGCAAGGCTGCTGAAAGGTTTGCAGCGTGGAGAAGGTTGTTTTTGCTGTCTCTGGGTTCCCTGCTGTGTTCGACCAAAGAGCAGATTGCTACCGGGACCTCAATGCTAAAAATGCTGCATGGAGACAGACAGATTACCGATACGATTGGATTACCTGGTCAGTTGAATATGAAATAATACGCTGGAAAGTGGAAGCTAGCTGCTGGCAAATACTTAGCTAAACCATCTAGCAAAGTGGTTAGCTTTGTAGTTTGATAGCTAGCTAGCTAACTGGCTTGACTGTTTATTAACTTCTGTTTGTTCCAACGCATGGTAAAGCAACACGCGACTTGAAAATATTGAACATATGCGGCACACAGAACTCACCGCAGCCTAGTGCGGCATCCCCAACGCGCCAGTGTTGCGGACTGCGCCATTGAAATTGAACGACTTCCGCTAGAACGCAAAGAGTTTGACGCATCTGGTAGACATGAGGATTAAGGACACGAGTCTGTAGCAATATGACAAAAATAACCAGATCTTTGTCTGGACTATATCATCTGGTGGAAGATTGAAATTGTATGAATTGATGCTTAATAAATAAGAGCCCAAATCTTAAGGAACCCAAGAATGCCACCATATCCGTCTCTTCTCTCATATCCGTCTCTTCTCTCCTCTTCCAGCTTCTCTCCCCTTTCCATAACCCTCTCCCGGGCCCCACACCCCTCTTCCCCGCGCCACACCCCTCTTCCCCGCGCCACACCCCTCTTCCCCGCGCAACACCCCTCTTCCTGCTCCACACCCCTCTTCCTGCCCCACACCCCTCTTCCCGCTCCACACCCCTCTTCCCGCCCCACACCCCTCTTCCTGCTCCACACCACACTTCCTGCTCCACACCCCTCTTCCTGCTCCACCCCCCCCTTCCTGCTCCACACCCCTCTCCTTGCTGGCGGGTGGCACAGTGTTCTGTAGTTCAGGGGGACGCCATGTGGGAGTGTGTGATGGTGAGGTGTGAACCGACTGGAATTTCACACCACTGTTGGCAGGGAATATTCCCTGTTGGAGCACTCGGAGCTCTCGGGAGCGCAGTTCCAAGCCACAGGATCGCGGCCCGAGAGCTGCCCTTGCTAGCTGCAGAGCCAAAGGGGGTTGGCACTCTCACAGTGGCCTGTCAGAAAGGGGACTGCAGTCTATCTATCTATCCATCCATCCATCCATCTATTCATCCCTTCATCAATCGGTCTCGCTATCCATCCCTCTCTCTACCTTTGCAAGGTCAAGGGCAGAGCAGCAGACAATGCTTGACAGTAAGAGATCTGCACACAATGTTCTTTTTCTTTTCTGCTCTCACTCTCTCTAACACTATCCATCACTCTATCCATCTCAATGCAAGACAATGCATTGAAAAACAAGTCCATGAATTCCTGATTATCAGTCGGGCGTGTTTCCCAAGAGAGAAGGAATTTGAAATATTGCAAAGTAGTGTTGTGTAATTCTGTAATTCTGTAATTCTAGTGTTTCTTTGAAATGATAATATGTTCGGTCAGGTTTGAACAACAGCGAGCGAGAGAAAGAGGGAAAGGGGTGGAAGACAGACACTACTCTTTATGTGTGTTTCTTTTTGTGTGTGTTTATGAACTGACCCTTGGCTGCCTCCTTGAAGCCTTCGCACCCAAATGGACCGTCCAAATTGCCCTGTTGTCAGCTCATCAAAGGTCTGCGAGGGGAATTACAAAAAACAAAACAAATGCCGTTTCTATCTTTATCTAGCTGGGTCACGAAGGTAGCAAGTAACTTTTCTTTCTCGACCTGGGAGGCCTGTTGATTCACCACTAAGATTAACAAGACTTTGTATTTGAACATCAAAGTACACATGTACTGTATTTTGGTGTGTGTGTGTGCGCTGGCATCCATGGGTCCATTGTGTGTTTGTGTGTAACGTGTGTGTGTGGCATTCTTGCAGGCCACTGCTTCAGACAATGTCTCCACAGCGGTGGAACAGCCAGTGATCTACTGCGCCGGGCTGTATCGCAGTAATTTTCTGGAAAATCAAAGGGCAAAATCTGATTGAAAACATGTGGATCTCTGTCTGTAGTGGAAAGACGAAGGAAAAAACACACACTCAAGGAGCAAATTGGAATATACAGAAAGTCACAATGACTATGGGGCTTTGTTTGGTGATAACAGAAGCTGATACTCAGAAGTCTATAAATGACGTAATGTTTATACCTCAAACCCAATGATGAAAACCCACAAATGTGTTTCCTCATGCCACCATTTAGCCTGCACATAGGCCAACTAAACCAGAAAAACACCTTGATTCAGCACTGGCACATTCGTTTAGAAGATAGACTGTCTGTTGCACTGTAGGACTGCACTGAAATATAGGCTAGCTTGTTCTGCAATGGCTCGGTATGGTTCTACTAAGCTATAGTGCCTTGCAAAAGTATTCATCCCCTTGGTGTTTTTCCTACTTTGTTGCATTACAATCTGTAATTGAAATAGATTTTTATTTGGATTTAATGTAATGGACATACACAAAATAGTCCAAATTGGTGAAGTGAAATGAAAAAAATTACTTGTTAAAAAAATACAACCCCTCTCCTTGCTGGCGGGTGGCACGGTGTTCTGTAGTTCAGAGGGACACCATGTGGGAGTGTGTGATGGTGAGACTGGAATCTCACACCACTGTTGGAAGGGAATATTCCCTGTTGGAGCACTCGGAGCAACAATGCAACAAAACAACAACAAAAAAACTGAAAAGAGGTACGGGGACTGGGATATGTTCCGGATAGTCTCAGACAACAACATTGATATATACGCTGATTCCATGAGCGAGTTCATTTGCAAGTGCATCGGTGATGTTGTACTCACAGTGATTGTTAAAACCTTCCCCAACAAGAAACCGTGGATTGATGGCAGCATTCGCGCATAACTGAAAGCGCAAACCACTGCTTTTAACCAGAGTAAGGCGACCTGAAACATGACCGAATACAAACAGTGTAGCTATTCCCTCAGCAAGACAATCAAACAAGCTTAGCGTCAGTATAGAGACAAAGTAGAGTCGCAATTCAACGGCTCAGACACGAGACGTATGTGACAGGCTCTACAGTCAATCATGGATTACAAAAAGAAAACCAGCCCCATCGCGGACACGGACGTCTTGCTCCCAGACAAACTAAACAACTTCTTTGCTCGCTTTGAGGACAATACAATGCCACTGACACGGCCCGCTACCAAAACCTGTGGGCTCTTCTTCACCGCAGACAGCGTGAGTAAAGCATTTAAACGTGTTAACCCTCGCAAGTCTGCCAGCCCAGACGGCATCCCTAGCCGCGTCCTCAGAGCATGCGCAGACAAGCTGGCTGGTGTGTTTACAGACATATTCAATCAATCCCTATCCCAGTCTGCTGTTCCCACATGCTTCAAGAGGGCCCCACAAGGGTGCGTTCTCAGCCCTCTTCTGTACTCCCTGTTCACCCATGACTGTGTGGCCATGCACGCCTCCAACTCAATCATCAAGTTTGCAGACGACACTACAGTAGTAGGCTTGATTACCAACAATGATGATTCGGCCTACAGGGAGGAGGTGAGGGCCCTCGGAGTGTGGTGTCTGGAAAATAACCTCACACTCAACGTCAACTTAACAAAGAAGATGATCGTGGACTTCAGGAAACAGCAGAGGGAGCACCACCCTTTCCACATCGACGGGACAGTAGTGGAGAAGGTGGAAAGTTCCTCGGCGTACAGAGCCTCCACAGGGCCTCTTCAATCTCAGGAGGCTGAAGAAATTTGGTTTGTCACCGAAAACACTCACAAACAAGGACCACCCAAGTCACTGCCTGTTCTCCCCGCTATCATCCAGAAGACGACGTCAGTACAGGTGCATCAAAGCTGGGACCGAGAGACTGAAAAACAGCTTCTATCTCAAGGCCATCAGACTGTTAAACAGCCAACACTAACATTGAGTGGCTGCTGCCAACATACTGACTCAAATCTCTAGCCACTTTAATAATTAAAAATTGGATGTAATAAATGTATCACTAGTCACTTTAACAATGCCACTTTATATAATGTTTACATACCCCACATTACTCATCTCATATGTATATACTGTACTCTATACCATCTACTGCATCTTGCCTAGGCCGCATGGCCATCGCTCATCCATATATTTATATGTACATATTCTTATTCATTCCTTTACACTTGTGTGTATGAGGTAGTTGTTGTAAAATTGTTAGATTACTTGTTAGATACTACTGTACAGTCGGAACTAGAAGCACAAGCATTTCGCTACACTCGCATTAACATTGCTAACCATGTGTGGGACCAGTAAAATTTGATTTGCATATGTATTCACCCCCTTTGCTATGAAGCCCCTAAATAAGATCTGATTCAACCAATTACCTTCAGTAGTCACATAATTAGTTAAATAAAGTCCACCTGTGTGCAATCTAAGTGTCACATGATCTGTCACATTATCTCAGTATATAAACACCTGTTCTGAAAGGCCCCAGAGTCTGCAAAACCACAAGCAAGGGGTACCACCAAGCAAGTGACACCATGAAGACCAAGGAGCTCTCCAAATAGGTCAGGGACAAAGTTGTGGAGAAGTACAGATAAGGGTTGGGTTATAAAAAAATATCCCAAACTTTGAACATCCCACGGAGCACCATTAAATCCAATATAAAAAATTTGAAATAATATGGCACCACAACAAACCTGCCAAGAGAGAGACGCCCACCTAAACTCACGGACCAGGAAAGGAGGGCATTAATCAGAGAGGCAACAAAGAGACCAAAGATAACACTGAAGGAGCTGCAAAACTCCACAGCGGAGATTGGAGTATCTGTCCATAGGGCCACTTTTAGGCTTTACGGAAGAGTGGCCCGAAAAAAGCCATTGTTTAAAGAAAAAAATAAGCAAACCTGTTTGGTATTCGCCAAAAGCCATGTGGGTGACTCCCCAAACATATGTAAGAAGGTACTCTGGTCAGAAACTAAAATGTAGCTTTTTGGCCATCAAGGAAAACGCTATGTCTGGCGCAAACCCAACACCTCTCATCACCCCGAGAACACCATCCCCACAGTGAAGCATGGTGGTGGCAGCATCATGTCGGGATGTTTTTCATCGGCAGGGACTGGGAAACTGGTCAGAATTGAAGGAATGATGGATGGCACTAAATACAGGGAAATTCTTGAGGGAAACCTGTTTCAGACTTCTAGAGATTTGAGACTGGGATGTCGGTTCACCTTCCAGCAGGACAATGACCCTAAGCATACTGCCACAGCAACACTCGAGTGGTTTAAGGGGAAACATTTAAATGTCTTGGAATGGCCTAGTCAAAGCCCAGACCTCAATCCAATTGAGAAACTGTAGTATGACTTAAAGATTGCTGTACACTAGCGGAACCCATCCAACATGAAGGAGCTGGAGCAGTTTTGCCTTGAAGAATGGGCAAAAATCCCAGTGGCTAGATGTGCCAAGCTTATGGAGGCATATTCCAAGAGACATACAGCTGTAATTGCTGCAAAAGGTGGCTCTATTGACTTTGGGGGGTGAATAGTTATGCACGCTCAAGTTTTCTATTTTTTTGTCTTCTTTCTTGTTTGTTTCACAATAAAAATATATTCCATCTTCAAAGTGGTGGGCATGTTGTGTAAATCAAATGATACAAACCCCCCAAAAATCTATTTTAATTCCAGGTTGTAAGGCAAAAAAATAGGAACAATGCCAAGGGGGGTGAATACTTTCTCAAGCCACTGTATATGGAATTGTTTTAAGAAGGTCATACCATGGATCATTTAGCTGTTTGAATTAGAATTTTAAGATCCCTTGAAGTTTCAAAAATGTAATAATAAAAACAATATTTGAAAAAAAATTGCACATGCAAACGCATTGAATAACAGATTCACAACTTGGAACAGATAGTTCCCCCAAATAATCTATAGAAAGTTTGTTCTGAAGTGTTGTCACGTCCAGGCCAGAGTTTAGGCTGGCGTGTGTTTGTTTCATTTTGGTGTAGGGTTATTTTGGTTCTAGTTCTAGTTATTTCTATGTTGGGGTAATGGTTCCCAATTAGAGGCAGCTGTGTGTCGTTGTCTCTAATTGGGAACCATATATATGTTTGGGGTTTTTCGTATAGGTTTGTGGGTTATTGTTTGTACATAGCTTGGTTAGTTCACATGTTATGTTCAGCTTCACGATCTTCGTTACGTTCGTTTTTGTTACTTGTTGTCCCAGTTACGTTGTTGAATAAACATGTATACTGGATACCTCGCTGCGCCTTGGTCTGTCCCTCACGGAGTTCGTGACAAGTGTCTGTCCTATATCTGAGACATATAAGAAAGAGAAGGAAACATTTGTTGTTTTTCTTTACATGTTTTTGGCACTAAACAGTTTCCATATATACAGTGCGTATGGAAAGTATTCAGACTCCTTGACTTTTTCCACATTTTGATACATTACAAACTGATTTTAAAATTGATTAAATTAAATATAAATGTTCCTCATCAATCTACACACAATATCCCATAATGACAAAGCGAAAACAGGTTTTTAGACATTTTTGCAAATGTATTATTAAACATAAAAAAACAGAAATATATTGTTTACGTTTTTGCTATGACATTCAAAATGAGCTCAGGTACATCCCGTTTCCATGGATCATCCTAGAGATGTTTCTGCAACTTCATTGGAGTCCACCTGTGGTAAATTCAATTGATTGGACATGATTTGGAAAGGAACACACCTGTCTATATAAGGTCCCACCGTTGACAATGCATGTCAGAGCAAAAACCAAGCCATGAAGTCGGAGGAATTGTCCGTAGAGCTCCGAGACAGGATTGTGTCGAGGTAGAGATCTGGGGAAGGGTACCAAAACATTTCTGCAGCATTGAAGGTCCCCAAGAACACAGTGGCCTCCATCATTCTTAGATGGAAGATGTTTGGAAGCACCAAGACTCTTCCTAGAGCTGGCCACCCAGTCAAACTGAGCAATCGGGGGAGAAGGGCCTTGGTCAGGGAGGTGACCATGAACCCGATGGTCACTCTGACAGAGCTCCAGAGTTCCTCTGTGGAGATGGGAGAACCTTCCAGAAGGACAACCATATCTGCAGCACTCCACCAATCAGGCCCTTATGGTAGAGTGGCCAGACGGAAGCCACTCCTCAGTAAAAGGCACATGAAAGCCTGCTTGTAATTAGCCATAAATCACCTAAAGATACTCAGACCATGCGAAACAAGATTCTCTGGTCTGATGAAACCAATATTGAACTCTTTGGCCTGAATGCCAAGCGTCACATCTGAAGGAAACATGGCACCATCCCTACAGTGAAGCATGGTGGTGGCAGCATCATGCTGTGGGGAAAGATGAACGGAGCAAAGCACAGAGAGATCCTTGATGAAAACCTGTTCCAGAGCGCTCAGGACCTCAGACTGGTGTGAAGGTTCACCTTCCAACAGGGCAATGACCCTAAGCACACAGCCAAGACAATGCAGGAGTGGCTTCGGGACAAGTCTCTGAATGTCCTTGAGTGGCACAGCCAGAGCCCGGACTTGAACCCAATCGAACATCTCTGGAGAGACCTGAAAATAGCTGTGTAGTGACGCTCCCCATCCAACGTGACAGAGCTTGAGAGGATCTGCAGAGAAGAATGGGAGAAACTCGCCAAATACAGGTGTACCAACCTTGTAGCCTCATACCCAAGAAGACTGGGGGCTGTAATCGCTGCCAAAGGTGCTTCAACGAAGTCCTGATAAAGGGTCTGAATACTTATGTGATCTTTTTATTTTTTGCCTAAAAAATAAAAACCTGTTTTTCCTTTGTCAATATGGGGTATTGTGTGTAGATTGATGAGTATACTTTTCAAATGCACTGTACTTCCACTTGTGGGAGCCCTAGGTCAAAACAACTGATGTACACACTTGTGAGAGCGTGCACATGTGTATCCCAAACTGTTAGGATGCTACAGAGTTTCATCTTTCCATAGAGGGGTCATAATAGTTTGCAGGCCAAACCTTTTGTGAGAAGACAGATTTTCAGGATGTCTCATGGTCTGACAAACATCGCTCTAGCTCTGTCACAGAAGTGCAAAAAAACATATCTCTATCTTAAACTGACAGATTTTTATATGGATCTTTGTATTATTCTAATGAGATTTCCACAGGTGCAGACATCGACCTTAGTGGGCTTTAAGAAGCATAGGCCATTCACTAATATACAGCACAGTCATGCATCCAAATAACATTTTCAATTTATTTTCCCCTTGGTGTCAGTAGGTTTTGTGAGATGCTTGGCCCGTTTGTCACGGTGGCATAGACAGGGTCCCTATGCAGTCCGATAGGAAAGACTCTTTATCTAAGAATCACCGTTTTACCCTTAACTTCCTCTGTACAGAGAGACAGACAATCACATACTGTCATACTACTAGGCCAAAAAAATTGGCCAAGGTCAATTTAAAAAGAGGAAGAGAGGAAGTTAAAGAAGCAAAACAGAACTTTAAACATTGGGGGAAGTGGTTCCCTTTCCCCTCCTCCTTGTGTTGAAAGTGAGTCAGTCAATATGTAGGCCCTATGTCTATTCACATCTCGGATGAGAATTGTGCAGCCATTTATTTAAAGTAGGCTTTTTGAGAAAGATGTATGCAATTATGGTAATTTTCATAATTTCCATTCAACAGTTTGACACCTCAATGATTTGACTATGTTAGGCTAATTAGATATCTAGAATTTATAGGACTATAAAACAAATCCACTGCCACCACACTAGGTGAGTGTGGCAGAGCCTGTCTAGTAACCTACTACATTGTGTCAGTGAGTTGTCACTATGAAATAATGCTACACGGAGAAAGTCATTCCCGTGGTCAGGTCGCCGCAGACCTCGCAGCTGGAACTTTAACAAGTTCCCGAAATTCTAGGTCATATTTGTCCCTGTCTCGTGCGGTCGAGCAGAGAGCACAGTCGCCCCTTTATCTGGGCGCTGGAGTTTTCAGCATTAGCGTCGTAGACATTAGTTTTTTTTTTATCTGGGCCATAATTCAACCTTTACTACATGCGCAAACATTCCAATGGTTTGCCTTCTGGCAGGAGAAGGCAGCGTGCGCCAGGCCGTGTGCACAGCTCCATGGAAGTCTGTCTGACTAATTGAATTGTGACCGTTTAATAAAGGGATGTAGACTAATTTTTATTTTCTTCTGCCGTTAAATTATTACACCACGGAATTAACTGCGCCTATAAATGATGTCAGCCTGTTATATTTTTTCACCTTTTCGACTCGTCTCTTACGAAAAACCCCATTTATTTCACGTGATTTAATTTGAAGTTAATGTGATAACATGTGACCACATGTCAAGCAACATGTGAAAACATAAAACTACACATGTGATAACATAAAACTATACATGAGCACGGGAGAACATGATCCCATGTGAAATGAATGTGAAATAAATGTGACAACATGGGGATGAAAAATGCCAACATAACTATACAACAGGAGGTTGGTGGCACCTAAATTGTTAATGGCTGGAACGGGTAAGTGGAAGGGTATCAAATACATCAAACACATGGTTTCAATGAATTTGATTACATTTAGACTCAACCTCACTTGGGATTTGAACTCACAGTTCCTACTGCACCACCAGATCTCAAATCAAATCCAATTTCATTTGTCACATGCGCCAAATACAACAGCCCTAGACCTTACAGTGAAACGCTTACTTACAAGCCCTTAACCAACAATGCTTTAAAAAGTTATGAAGAAAAATGTGTTATGTAAAAAATAAACAAGTAGAAAAGTAGAAAATAAAGTAACAAATAATTAAAGTCCAGCAGTAAAATAACAATAGCGAGGCTACAGGGGATACCAGTACAGAGTCAATGTGCAGGGGGCACCGGTTAGTTGAAGTAATTGAGGTAATACAGTGAGGGAAAAAAGTATTTGATCCCCTGCTGATTTTGTACGTTTGCCCACTGACAAAGAAATGATCCGTCTATAATTTTAATGGTAGGTTTATTTGAACAGTGAGAGACAGAATAACAACAAAAAAATCCAGAAAAACGCATGTGAAAAATGTTATAAATTTATTTGCATTTTAATGAGGGAAATAAGTATTTGACCCCCTCTCAATCAGAAAGATTTCTGGCTCCCAGGTGTCTTTTATACAGGTAACGAGCTGAGATTAGGAGCACACTCTTAAAGGGAGTGCTCCTCATCTCAGCTTGTTACCTGTATAAAAGTAACCTGTCCACAGAAGCAATCAATCAATCAGATTCCAAACTCTCCACCATGGCCATGACCAAAGAGCACTCCAAGGATGTCAGGGACAAGATTGTAGACNAGGTGGAAACATTATGCTTTGGGGGTGTTTTTCTGCTAAGGGGACAGGACAACTTCACCGCATCAAAGGGATGATGGATGGGGCCATGTACCGTCAAATCTTGGGTGAGAACCTCCTTCCCTCAGCCAGGGCATTGAAAATGGGTCGTGGATGGGTATTCCAGCATGACAATGACCCAAAACACACGGCCAAGGCAACAAAGGAGTGGCTCAAGAAGAAGCACATTAAGGTCCTGGAGTGGCCTAGCCAGTCTCCAGACCTTAATCCCATAGAAAATCTGTGGAGGGAGCTGAAGGTTCGAGTTGCCAAACGTCAGCTCGAAACCTTAATGACTTGGAGAAGATCTGCATAGAGGAGTGGGACAACATCCGTCCTGAGATGTGTGCAAACCTGGTGGCCAACTACAAGAAACATCTGACCTCTGTGATTGCCAACAAGGGTTTTGTCACCAAGTACTAAGTCATGTTTTGCAGAGGGGTCAAATACTTATTTCCCTCATTAAAATGCAAATCAATAAATAACATCTTTCACATGCGTTTTTCTAGATTTTTTTGTTGTTATTCTGTCTCTCACTGTTCAAATAAACCTACCATTAAAATTATAGACTGATCATTTCTTTGTCAGTGGGCAAACGTACAAAATCAGCAGGGGATCAAATACTTTTTTCCCTCACTGTATGTACATGTAGGTAGAATTAAAGTGACTATACATAGATAATAAACAGACAGTAGCAGCAGCATAAAAGAGGGGTCTGGGTAGCCCTTTGATTAGCTGTTCATGAGTCTTATGGCTTGGGGTAGAAGCTGTTAAGAAGCCATTTGGACCTAGACTTGGCGCTCTGGTACCGCTTGCCGTGCGGTAGCAGAGATAACAGTCTATGAGTAGGATGGCTGGCGTCTTTGACAATTTTTAGGGCCTTCCTCTGACACCGCCTGGCATAGAGGTCCTGGATGGCGGGAAGCTTTGCCCCGGTGATGTACTGGGCCGTACGCACTACCCTCTGTAGTGCCTTGCGGTCGGAGGCCGAGCAGTTGCCACACCAGGCAACTGCAACCAGTCAGGATGCTCTCAATGGTGCAGCTGTAGAACTTTTTGAGGATCGGAGGACCTATGCCAAATCTTTTCAGTCTCCTGAGGGGGAATAGGCTTTGTCGTGCCCTCTGTCTTAGTGTGTTTGGACCATGATAGTTTGTTGGTGATGTGGACACCAAGGAACTTGAAGTTCTCACCCTGCTCCACTGCAGCCCCGTCGATGAGAATGGGGGCGTGCTCAGTCCTCCTTTTCCTGTAGTCCACAATCATCTCCTTTGTCTTGATCACGTTGAGGTAGAGATTGTTGTCCTGGCACCACACGGCCAGGTCTCTGACCTTCTCCCTATAGGCATCTCATTGTTGTTGGTGATCAGGCCTACCACTGTTGTGTCATCGGCAAACTTGATGATGGTGTTGGAGTCGTGCCTGGCCATGCCGTCAGGAGTGAACAGGGAGTACAGGAGGGGACTGAGCACGCACCCCTGAGGGGCCCCCGTGTTGAGGATCAGCTTGGCGGATGTGTTGTTACCTACCCTTACTACCTGGGGGTGGCCTCTTTAGACATAATGGAGATTGGCAAGAATCCATTTCTGCACTTTGCCTAAAGTTGCTGTAAAAATTTTGTAAATATTTACAACAACTTGAAGGTGTTATTTCTATTTAATGACAGTATGCTGCTGTATTCTGATCTCGATTACTGTAAAATCTTGTACTGTGATCTTAAATGGGACTCAGCCTTAAACGGGAGCTAGACCACCAGATATGTGAGCGTGAAAAAGATATGGCCACAGACTTATAGGCAAGAATGCATTTCTGCACTTTGCTAAAAGCTGCCCAGAATCAAGTAAATAATTGTCCAATTATCACCACCAAGTAAAACTGGCAGTGCTCAATAACACATGATGTAGAGTATACATTCATTCTTCTGAGATTTGAATGTGCAACCTCTTGTTTGGGAATGCATTGGACAATTATTTATTTACTTCTAGCCATGTCCAGAATTGCGTTCTTGCCAATAACTCTGTGGCCATATCTCTTTCACGCTCACAGAGCTGGTGGTACATTTTAAAGTGCAGTAATGATTGTACCTAAGGCTGTATTCATAACCAAGTGGGAAGTGGGAATTTACCACATACGACAGGGAAAGATCCACTTGAATGGTCCTCCAACTGGTAATTACTAGTGGGAAACATGTCTATCATCCCTGAGCTCCGACTTCTCCCACATACTGACCTCTGATGTCACCTACTAAGGAAATTAGCTTGATAACATTTGTCAGTTAAATGTAAACACTTGTATAAAAACTTTTATAATAAACAATCGATAAATATGTTTGTTTTTTTAACTCTATAACTTCTTTAGCGGTGTGATATCTATACTTTTAGTTTATGGTTGACACGGCTTGATGGCTGTTAGCCAACGATTTCAAAACACGCGAATGCATCCAACTGGTATTTACGACTTCAGAACTGATAAATTCCCACCTCGCACATGATTACGAATGCAGCTTTATATTTAATATATTGGGTAGAAAAATGTACCATTATACTAGATTATCCGCACACATACCTTAAAAAGTACAAACCAGTATTATGTGAGTTCCTATGTGTACCTCTGAAGGTACCTTTCAGTATGTGGACCTTTTTGGACACCAGGGAACAACAAGCGTTGGACAATGATCCCACCACACTTTGCTGTGTTACAGCCTGAATTTAACATTGATCCCACCACACTTTGCTGTGTTACAGCCTGAATTTAACATTGATCCCACCACACTTTGCTGTGTTACAGCCTGAATTTAACATTGATTCAATTTTGTTTTTTTGTCACTGTCCTACACACAATACCCCATATTGTGGAATTCTGATTTTCTAAATGTTTACAAATTAATAAAAAATGAAATGTCTTGTGTCAATAAGTATTCAACCCCTTTGTTATGGCAAGCATAAATAAGTCCAAGAGTATAAATGTGCTTTGCAAGTCACATAATAAGCTGCATGGACTCTGTGTGCAGTAATAGTGCTTAACATGATTTGTTTATGACTACCTCATCTCTGTACCACACATACAATTATCTGGAAGGTCCCTCAGTCGAGCAGTGAATTTCAAACACAGATTCAACCACTAAGACCAGTAAGGTTTTCCAATGACTCGCAAAGAATGGCACCTATTGGTTGACGGGTAAAAGAAAAATCAGACATTGAATATCCCTTTGAGCATTATTAATTTGTTATTAATTACACTTTGGATGGTGTATCAATACAACCAGTCACTACAAAGATACAGGGGTCTTTCCTAACTCAGATGCCGGAGAGGAAGGAAAACGCTCAGGCATTTCACCATGAGGCCAATGGTGATTTTAAAACAATTACAGAGATGAATGGCTGTGATAGGAGAAAACTGAGGATGTTTCAACAACATTGTAGTTACTCCACAATACTAACCTAATTGACACCTGGGGGTGTAGCCTGTACAGAATAAAATATTCCAAAACATGCATCCTGTTCGCAATAAGGCACTAAAGTAAAACTGTGGCAAAGAAATTAACTTAATGTCTTTCTTCACCCCAAACATTACAAAGTGTTATGTTTGCAGTGAATTCAACAACACATCACTGAGTACCACGCTTCATATTTTCAAGCATTGTGGTGGCTGCATGATGTTATGCTTGTCATCGGCATGGAATAGGGAGGTTTTGGGGGGGGATAAATAGAAAACGGAATAGAGATAAACACAGGAGAAATTCTAGCAATTCCAGCAAGACAATAACTTGAAACACAAGGCAAAATACACACTGGAGTTGCTTACCAAAATGATATTGAATGTTCCTGAGTGGCCTACAGTTTTGACTTAAATTGACTTGAATATCTATGGCAAGATTTGAAAATGGCTGTCTAACAATGACCAACAACAAACTTGACAGAGCCTGAAGAATTTTAAAAAGAATAATGTGAAAATATTGTACAGTCCATGCAGGTGTGCAAAGCCCTTAGAAACTTACCCAGAAAGACTAACAGCTGTAATCACTGCCAAAGGTGATTCTAACATGTATTGACTCGGGTGTGAATACTTATGTGAATTACATATTTCTGTATTTCATTTTCAATACAATGTAAAAAAAAATGTTTTCATCAATTTTGGATTCAGGCAGTGACTCAACAAAATGTGGATTAAGTCAAGGGGCATTTCGGAAGGCAATTTATGCATGCTTAAGGCAAGATTTGATCAGATTCATGCTAGCGGACACCCGCATAGCAGTTGTTTTGGCAGTGTTGGAGGTGGAACTGCGTTAGAGCTGTCAAATCCACAAGTGTCTCCGGCATTATACCTGAAGCTGAAATTGCCTTTGGCTTGCACAGAGTTAAGAGAAATCCCATGCAGCCTCGTTTATAAATTGGTGTTGGTGTTGTCAGATAATCTCACAATTATTGACTTGATCCAGGGCAACTTTTAGCAAAGTGCAGAAATATATTCTTGCCATTAAATCTGTGGACTATTTCTGTCATACCCACAGACCTGGGGGTGTAGCAGGAAATTCAGGTGGCTGTCACCAAAGAGGTTGTGAGTTCAGGTATGGTTGTGTCCCAAGTGTGCTAAATGATGTTGAGGTCAATTCAGTTGGTTAACCATATTCCAATTCCTAATTTTACGGTATTGAATGGGAATTTCTGTGTACTTCCTGAACACATATTTACTGACAAAATACAGCTCAGCTGTAGAAATACATTAAAAGTTGTTTCACTATTTCCACCACTACTCAGTAACTGGTAATTTACTACAAAATTACAGTTTGTGCCTTCTAAATTAGCATATACAGTGCATTCGGGAAAGTATTCAGAGCCATTTACTTTTTCCACGTTGTTACATTACAGCCTTATTCTAAAATGGATTAAATTGTTTTTTTCCCCTTCATCGATCTACACACAATACCCCATAATGACAAAGCTAAAACAGGTTTTTAGAAATTTTTGCAAATGTATTAAAACTTAAACTGAAATATCACATTTATGTAAGTATTCAGACCCTTTACTCAGTACTTTGTTGAAGCTACAAGTTTGGCACACCCATTCTTCTCTGCAGATCCTCTTAAGCTCTGTCAGGTTGGATGGGGAGCGTCGCTGCACAGGTATTTTCAGGTCTCTCCAGACATGTTTGATCTGGTTCAAGTCCGGGCTCTGGCTGGGCCACTCAAGGACATTCAGAGACTTGTCCCGAAGCCACTCCTGCGTTGTCATGGCTGTGTGCTTATGGTCGTTGTCTTGCTGAAAGGTGAACCTTCACCCCAGTCTGAGGTCCTGAGCGCTCTGGAGCAGGTTTTCATCAAGGATCTCTCTATACTTTGCTCCGTTCATCTTTACCTCGATCCGACTAGTCTCCCAGTCCCTGCCGCTGAAAAACATCTCCACAGCATGATACTGCCACCACCATGCTTCACTGTAGGGATAGTATTGGCCAGGTGATGAGCGGTGCCAGGTTTCCTCCAGATATGACACTTGCCATTCAGGCCAAAGAGTTCAATATTGGTTTCATCAGACCAGAGAATCTTGTTTCTCATGGTCTGAGAGTCCTTTAGGTGCCTTTTGGCAAATTCCAAGCAGGCTGTCATGTGCCATTTACTGAGGAGTGGCTTCCGTCTGGCCACTCTACCATAAAGGCCTGATTGGTGGAGTGCTGCAGAGATGCTTGTCCTTCTGGAAGGTTCTCCCATCTCCACAGAGGAACTCTGTCAGAATGACCATCGGGTTCTTGGTCACCTCCCTGACCAAGGCCCTTCTCCCTCAGTTTGGCCGGGCGGCCAGCTCTAGAAAGAGTCTTGGTGCTTCCAAACATCTTCCATTTGAGAATGAAGTAGGCCACTGTGTTCTTGGGAACCTTCAATGCTGCAGACATTTTTTGGTACCCTTCCCCAGATCTGTGCCTCAACACAATCCTGTGTCGGAGCTTTACGGACAATTCCTTTGACGTCATGGCTTGGGTTTTGCTCTGACATGTACTGTCAACTGTGGGACCTTATAAAGACAGCAGTGTTCCTTTCCACATTATGTCCAATCAGTTGAATTTACCACAGGTGGACTCCAATCAAGTTGTACAAATATCTAAAAATGTAATGTGTCTGTGTGTAGCTGGTGTAGAGGAGTCAGGCGCAGGACAGCAGATATGAGTAATAATAGAAATTTTACTCAAGTAAATCACGATACACGTCAAAATAATGCCAAGCCCACAATAACGGACCGCAATACAATAAACAATCACTCACAAACAAACATGGGGGAACAGAGGGTTAAATAATGAACAAGTAATTGTGGGATTTAAACCAGGTGTGTAAAACAAGGACAAAACCAATGGAAAATAAAAAGTGGATCGACGACAGCTAGAAAACCGGTGACGTCGACCGCCGAACGCCGCCCGAAGAAGGAGAGGGACCGACTTCGGCGGAAGTCGTGACAAAAAAACTAGTTTTTGCTTTGTCATTATGGTGTATTGTGTGTAGATTGATGAGACCCCTTCACTTCACTTTATTTTTTATTTTAGAATGAGGCTGTAACCTAACAAAATGTGGAAAAAGTCAAGGAGTCTGAATACTTTCCGAATGCACTGTAAATTTAAATGCAATTGCAAGTGAGGCATGCCAAGTTAATTTGCAGGACGGGCCAAAAAGTCCATTGCGATTGACAGTCAATATATAGCATAACACTAATACAGTATTTACCATATAATGACTGTAAAATGTATCACTAAATAAACATGTGAAATCATGTGAAAACTTTTTTTGGAACTCTCACGTGACATTTCACATGTGAGCATGTGTTTTTGAAACACTTCACATGTGATTCACATTTTCAAATGTGCAATTCCATGTGCTATCACGGTTCAGTAAAATACATGACCCCTCCTGGGATTTGAACTAACAACCGATGGATCTGAGGTATGCTGTGGTGGTGCACAGGCAGCTGTTTGTTCAGCTGCAATTGCTAATAACCCATCCATAACCACCTAACTTGGCCTATATGTGATAAAGTGAAAATCTGAGGCCTGCACTGATATAGAAAATTCCTTGTAGGCTACAGTCAAAGACTGCGGAACAATTGTTGTCTGATATAGATATATTTCTGCTTTTAATATCCGACATTTAGGTAAGCTATTTGTTTAACTTTTCTATAATTAGATACATTCAGCTTCTCTTCTGTCATTGTATGTTGCCCAGAATATTGTAATAAATCGATAGAATTAATGCTTCAATCTAGATGACATCGGTAAAGTTCTCATCTTCGGTTCTTCGCGGAGCAAAAACGTTTCGGTACTGGCAGTGGCGACCCGTCATTCAGGCCAGGTGGGGCAGAGCCCCATCTGTTTTGAGCCCCACTTATGTATCCACAAAAATTATGAATAATAATAATAATTTTGGTGCCTGTTTTAGCATGTTATTTTGGCATTAATACGTGTCATATATCAGTTTGCAAACAATGTAAAAAAAAAAAAAAGAATATTAGAGTTAATGAAGCCAAATATGGTCACTTTTTTGCTTTCTTGAGTAAGGCAGCTCCAAAATGCAGGTGTTTCAGCCTTGCTCAGTGCTTTCTGTGGTGGTGGGGCAGCTAGGGGAAAATACGGAGCATAGGGGTTGGTAATGTTCTCTAGTTGTGCCATGATTGGCTCAGTGTTCTGTCATTCATTGGGACACTATGTCACTGCAAAATCTACGGGGAGAGCTAAAAAATTCAAGGCCCTTGGGTACTGTCATAGAGTTACATTAGAAGAGCTCATCCAAGAAGGCTCAAGGTCATTGGTCACGGAAAAAATTACGTCAAATCACTTTATATCTACTGTAGCTTTGATTGGACTGATCATGTCAACATCATACTTTCAAAATCTTAGCTAACCAGCTAGACAAGCAGTCATCCTCATGAATCAAGTAGATAATCTACTGGCAAATCCTTTTCAATCCTTGTCATGATGAAGAGAAATTATAGATAAAACGTATCGGTGCTCATCGGCCATTGGACATAAACATTACACAACAAGTTGCAAATTGCAAATTCAACAATGAGTGGTTTGGAAGGAATCAGTGGCTAACTGCAAGCGTTGCAAAGCAAACACTAGCCTGCTATTCAGTGGAGTGGGTGTGTGGTCCAAGTCTGGGTTAAGGGTCTCTTTTCCAAGCTTAAAAAGATAAACATTCACATGCAACAGACTTCAGTGAGTTTAAGACAATTGCGAACTCTGAAACAAACAAGTTCCGACTGGGAAAACGGTCATCCAACTCGGAATTCCAAGTCGGGAACTCTGACCTCTTTCTAGAGCTCCGACTTGAACATCACTGACGTAATGATTCATCCTTGTTTTTTTCCAGAGTTCCCAGTTGTCTTGAAAGCACCATACATCCAGAGAATGGCAGACTTTGATGCCAGGGAGATATGTATAATGTAGCTAAGAAAGTAATACTAAGTGTACGTTGTGTAGTAAGCTGTTAGCCCATGTGCCTCACCCTAATCATTTGGTACCTTTCCCCCTCACAACTTAGCCTACCGTTCTGACTTGGTGGTGCACATGTAGCATATAGCCTGTTTTAGATACATGTAATCATCTAACATTGTAAGAGCTTTCATTGTCTGCTTATATGCTCCCTTTATTTATCTTACGGTTCTGACTTGGTGTACAGGAAGAAAACTATAAGAACGGCCCATATTCTGAATTCTGTCGATGTACATTTCAAAAGTGCTGAACAAATATTTATGATTATGTCAGTCCTAGCTCTCTCATTAATGTCTTAATCGAAATGACGGATTGCCTCTTATCTGCGCTCATCCCCTTATGCCATAGTTTGTACATCTCAATTGTCAGTAGAAAAGACATTTGTTTAAGCAAGTCAGCCATGTTTTTTTTAAAGGGAGTAAATGAGGCTGAATGAACTGTTTACTCCACCAAGATGTACATGCTAAAATCGCCACTGGGTACAGGGGATAAAATGCAATAACTGAAAAAACACTGGAAAGATGTTCTGTGCAAATGTCCAAATGACATCAGTTTGACTGGTTGTCAGGACATAGAAATCTGTGAAAACGACCCAACATGTTTCTGATTAGATTTCAGTTGGGCTTGGATGCATATTTTATGTGGTTGAAATAATACCAGCTTTATGAAGCTGATAAAGGCAGCACCTCTACAGACGGTATCTAACTGCACATTCACATTCTCTCAAGATGCTGAAAGAAATAAATCATATTTCTCCACTCCTGTTCCCAAGTCAAAATGTAGCCTACATTTGGTATAGATCTATCACTTTACTGCAAGAAAGGCTTAGTTCTGCAGGAGATAATATGGAGACTATGTAACAGGTTATAGACCTACAGTTAATATGAAGACTATGTAAGAGGTTATAGACCTACAGTTAATATGAAGACTATGTGAGAGGTTATAGACCTACAGTTAATATGAAGGCTATGTAAGAGGTTCTATACCTACAGCTAATATGAAGACTATGTGAGAGGTTATATACCTACAGTTAATATGAAGACTATGTGAGAGGTTATATACCTACAGTTAATATGAAGGCTATGTGAGAGGTTATAGACCTACAGCTAATATGAAGACTATGTGAGAGGTTATATACCTACAGTTAATATGAAGACTATGTGAGAGGTTATATACCTACAGCTAATATGAAGACTATGTGAGAGGTTATAGACCTACAGTTAATATGAAGACTATGTAAGAGGTTATAGACCTACAGTTAATATGAAGACTATGTATGTCTCACATAGCCTTCATATTACATATAGTTAATATGAAGGCTATGTGAGAGGTTATAGACCTACAGTTACTATGAAGGCTATGTGAGAGGTTATATACCTACAGTTAATATGAAGACTATGTGAGAGGTTATATACCTACAGTTAATATGAAGACTATGTGAGAGGTTATAGACCTACAGTTAATATGAAGGCTATGTGAGAGGTTATAGACCTACAGTTAATATCAAGCTATTTGGCAGTTGGCCAACCAGTTCTCACAGTCACACATGAGAATTAGATGTTTCTCAAACATCAAATTTTGAAGATGTTCCAAACATCAAATTTCGAACTTGCAATCTTTGGAATCAGAGGCAGATGCATATGCCCATCCGCCAAACCGAGTCCTACTTGAACTGTTGCCCCTAGTGGCCGGTTTTCACGTCATCTCCCGACGTCCTTAGACAGATGGATGTCTAATACTTACTTGTATCACGGGTGACCTGGCTGATTTGGCGTGCATACAGTTAGGCCCTAAACGTAGGCTTACGCACTAATGCCAGATAACCTTAAATAATGAAAGAAAAACCTCAATGTAGCCTATGGATATAAATTGAACAAGAATGACACATTTATGGATTTAAGGTATTGTTTTGTCTTTATTTAACCCGCTTGCCACCCATCCGCCACTTCATCCATACAATGTTTCACGACCATTAACCGGCAGGTTATGAGTCCACCTGCGTGTCACCAGTACGCAGATTTTTCTGCTGCGCCACAAAGCCTGTAGTATTCCCCTAAACATTCATTACCTATAACACATCTCTGCACTTAGCAAAATATCATAATCTGCACTGCTATTTTAGTTATCAGTTTTTCGGACTATTCTCTCATTATTGATTTAATTTAATTCAGCAATTTTAGTTTTTTATGTATAGTTGCCTAATGTTATATTCCATTTTAATGTTACTCCTGAATAACTATGATACATATAATAATTTTTATTGAGTGTATTTTTTTTTTACAAAGCTGAGATTTACTCAGTCTGAAGTGTATAAATCCAGGTGAAATCAGTCACCAACATGTGTATGGTGGTGTAGCAGGAAGATCGGAATGCTGTGAATCAAGAGGTTTTGTGTTCAAATCTCAGGTAAGGACATTACTTTATAAATAAACATACACAATGTAGTGATGTATATCAAATATTTAAGTTGAAAACTATGTTAAAAGCATACAAGACATTTTTGTTTGCAGGGCATCACCTGTGAAATCTCATGTGAAAATCCACATGTGAAACTTCATGTGAAATATCATCACATGTGAAGTGTTAATAAAACATCGTTTCACATGATTTCATATGTGAAAATCCACATCAGCACATGTGAAGTGTTACAAAAACACAAGGCTTCACATGATTGCACGTCACATGTGAACTCATGTGGATTTTCCTTAAGGGATGTTTTTGTCAATTAAACTCTTTGTCCACTTTGTGTCCGGGACAGAAAATGAAAAAAATCAATAAAGGCTTCCATGTCAAATAAAAAGGATAAATAATATTGGTAATGAAAAGGAGCACTTTGCTCACTCTCACCCCGTCCTGGATAAGTCTAAACACACGTTGAGAGCATCTAACTGGAGAGTGAGTTATAAAATAAACATCGCTCTGGCACCAGACATCATTAAAAAAAAATAACTCTCGCAGTTTGTCTGTCTAGAAGAGACGGCTTTCGGCACCTCAGCTGTTGAACTTGAACTGTTGCTTGATTTATGACACCGCTGGTATTCAATGTATGAGATGAATCAGACAGCTAAGACAATGATGTGTTATTGCACTAGAATCTAATGCGCCCGGTTTGGGTGCATCAGTCATATTTATTTTTATTGTGAAAATGCATGAATTAAGTTTGTATCGATACATTTGGAGAGATATGAGCTATGGGCTCACTCTGCGTT
>QNTS01007357.1:30373-43604 GCA_003317085.1 Hucho hucho
CATCACCGCGCACATGGATATATCGTCTGAGCCAGACTGGGCTCAGTTTGGTGTCCGGCACCGGCCAGTGCATCACCTAGCCCCAGACAACATGCGGACACCGAGAAACCAACAGGACCCAACTCTAAGACTAGTGAGAAACCAGAGAAACCAGGACCTGACGCACTTTACGCACGGGAAAGCCCCGTGGAAATGCAGCCAGGTCGGCTCATGCTACTGACACCGCTGGGTCTGGTATAACGTTTTCGTTGAAAGTGCGATTTTTTGCCCTGTTAAAACAGTGAAGGGCTACGTTCTATCCATTCAGACGCGTGTCGTGGACTCTAAAGTTACGCAGCGAAACTCTCCACTGGCTCAGGACATCAACTTTCCTCGCTCAGACTGCAATCACCGGTTGCTATGGTGACTAGGTTCCCGCCAGCTGAAACTTTCTGAGGTCGTTTTTCGTGGAGTTTGAGAAGCAGATTACCGGTTGGAGCGCGTGCGTGACGACGGGCGCTGGACTACGGGGTGCCACGGGACTCCACACGCACTCTCTCTCTCACACACACTCACAACGACCCCCGGGGGGAAACGGATGATCTTTTCTACCGTATAAGGATTATAATTGTTTATACTGTACTCTATATCACTTGGAACTATTGTTACCAGATAGAGAAATGGATAACTCGTACTGTTTCTTGGCCATGTCCATGCTGGTTCTGTCCTTCGGGTTTAGGATAGAGGAGGGCATGTGCCAACACTACTACCTCCTCCGTCCCATCCCCAGCGACACTCTCCCCATAGTGGAGCTCAAAGAGGACCCAGACCCTGTTCTGGATCCGAAAGAACGCGACCTGAACGAGACCGAACTAAGATCCAACCTGGGTAGTCACTTCGACCCCCACTTCATGTCCATCACCCCGCCAGAGGACAAGTACTCGGGCAACGAGGACCTGAGCGACTCGGAGATGCGTCAGAAGCCATCTGTCGCGATGCCCAAAGAGATCAAAGCCATGGAGTTTGAGATCCAGCAAGGCAAGAAGCACAAGCCCAGTAAAAAACTCAGAAGAAGGCTGCAACTGTGGCTGTGGTCTTACACCTTCTGTCCAGTTGTTTATACATGGAACGACCTCGGGAACAGATTCTGGCCGCGCTACGTGAAGGTGGGGAACTGCTACAGTAAGCGTTCTTGTTCGGTCCCTGAAGGGATGGTTTGCAAACCTGCCAAATCGGCCCATTTTACGATCTTAAGATGGAGGTGCCTGCAGAGAAAGGGAGGTCTGAAATGCGCTTGGATACCAGTTCAGTACCCCATTATATCTGAGTGCAAATGCTCCTGCTCGAACTGAAATAAACTGAAATGAACTTGTTGTGTTATTATTATTTCAACAACAAAAAAATCATAGTTACATGATTATTTATGCACTGCCAAGTGTAAGAATGTATATTTTATGTATATGTGGCGCCATTTAATTTTATGATGACACACTTTGTAGAAAGGTCAGTATTATTATTACAATATAACCAGCATCTACTGTATTTGTTGAACATATATTGAATGTGATGTATCTTTATATTTATATTGAAGAAGAGCACTTCGCATTGCGAACCATTAAAATACTGGTATTGAAGGACTTTACAGCTATTTTCCATTCTTTGGGAAGATAAAATAAATACATGGTTTTATAGACCTCTGATGTGGCAAAATTAGCCAAAATGTAAATTGAGCTTGTGAAACTGGATAAAGGGACAGTTGGTGGGTAAATCATGTAAAATAAGAGTAACTGCCAACTAATTGATTATTTATGTTTCATGTAGCCACAGTTGAAATACAACCACACAGATTACACTTGGGAAGGACTTTTTGTTTTGTTAGAACTTGTTTGGTTTACATCTCCTTTGTCCTCAAATTGCAGTACATTTGGCCAGCTTTTGTTGGACTATATAAAAAAAGAAAAAGAAATGGGCCTTACAGACTATGCAGACTGTGGTTGTGGGAAAAGTTTAGGGAAAGTTTTAGTGTACTGTGTTTGATTATTCAGCTGCTGACCACACATATACATGTCTAACATGGCACTTTTCTGCTCTCAACATCTGTCCTGTAGCTACAGATATTGGCACCTCTTGGTCCTCTTCCCTCTTGGTCCTCGTCCCTCTTGGTCCTCTTCCCTCTTGGTCCTCGTCCCTCTTGGTCCTCGTCCCTCTTGCTCCTCTTCCCTCTTGGTCCTCTTCCCTCTTGGTCCTCTTGGTCCTCTTCCCTCTTGCTCCTCTTCCCTCTTGGTCCTCTTCCCTATTGGTCCTCGTCCCTCTTGCTCCTCTTCCCTCTTCTCTCTTGCTCCTCTTCCCCCTTGGTCCTCTTCCCTCTTGGTCCTGTTCCCTTTTGGACCTCTTCCCTCTTGGGCATCTTCCCTCTTGGACCTCTTCCCTATTGGTCCTCGTCCCTCTTGGTCCTCTTCCCTCTTGCTCCTCTTCCCTCTTGGTCCTCTTCCCTCTTGGTCCTGTTCCCTCTTGGACCTCTTCCCTCTTGGTCCTCTTCCCTCTTGGGCATCTTCCCTCTTGGACCTCTTCCCTCTTGGTCCTCTTCCCTCTTGGTCCTCTTCCCTATTGGACCTCTTCCCTCTTGGTCCTCTTCCCTCTTGGTCCTCTTCCCTCTTGGACCTCTTCCCTTCTTCCTTTATTCTATTCAGTAAATGCTCTGTGGGTACACTGGTGATTCACTTGCCCTATTCTCCTCAGCCCTTTTCCTGGTTGCTCTCCTCAAACCCCAGATGGCAAGACTAACTTAAACTCCAAAGGCCTTGAACCAACAATCCTGCAGTTATATGGAAAGGTCACCACCTCATGTGCCAGAAAGGTCCAGACACTTTGGCAGACAGAGGCATGCTACACTATAATAGCCTAGACATGAGTATGATGCTTAGTTTTTTTTGTTTTGTATTGTACAGCTCAGTCCCATTGAGTATTCTCATCGCACCTGGAAACAGTAGTTTTGAGATGGATGAAACAGTTACACTCACTGAAAGACAGTAGTCCTTTTTCAAACCTGCCGCTTGTGACCGCTGCTGCAGCTGCTACAAAATGAATGAACTATCTAGAGACTACTTTCAATAAGTGTGAATTCTATCAGAAAATTCCCCTTGTGTGATGAGAATGCCCATTTGGGAAAACCCACACTCACTGACACAAGTATTTTTCAAACCCGTGACCTCTGCTGCTGCTACAAATTGAAGAGACTATAGCTTCAGTGAATGTGGACTTTTCTCTTCTATAATCTGCCTTTATAACCCTACGGATTTCTTTTGCACAAATACCATTAAGTTAAGTACAGCACACCAATCTTTCATTCAATCAGAATTTATTTTTATTCACTGTTCAAATCCAGGTACTGTATACTGCGTGTGAAATAGAGAGCCAGGAATGGAAGGAAGCAAGCCAATGCGAATCCCAGGCAGGCCAGGAGCACTGCTCATAACAACATAAGCAGGACCTGGTCAACACTGCTTCATTTCATTACACTACCTCTTGATGAAAGCTACTACTGGAGCCTTTTACTAATTCAATATACTGTATATTTGACTGTACACATGGTTTCAGGAAAGGGGAGCGAGATTAATTAAATTATCTGTCTGTAGAGACACCAGTTGCCTGCCAGGGACTTGTTTTTGTATATGCCCGTGTGATTAGCGTACGCCTGCTTTGAGAGGTGTGCAAAGCCCAGACACACCTTTTTAATATTTCTAACAAGTGCAACTGAAGTTTTCCTGCTTTCTCCAGACATTTCTTCTTCTTCTTCTTCTTCTTCTTCTTCATTTCAACAGTTTTATGAAGCAGCAGCAAAGCTTATGTGTGGACCTTTTGGAGTCACAACCCAAAGTAATCAAACAAGGACTGGGAAACTAAAGTAGAAGAACATACACCATAGTATGTGGTTATACTATACAAATACTATATTATACTATATCAATATGAGTGCCCTAAGAACTTTACTGGAATAACACAGACAGGACAGCCAATAAATGTGTTTAATTATTTATGTGGTCAAGAAACTCATTACATTTTTATTGGCTATATAACTACAGCACCAATAACGTCCACATTTACAACAACAACGCGCATGCGTTATATTGTTGATAGTGATGGGATCAATTTATAATTTACAACTTCAACCAGCTTGTTTATTATAATGTAGGCATGTAACCTGGACTGCCTGGTGCAGTGAAGCAGTGGTGGGGCCTTACTTCCCCTGCTCGACGCCAGCTCCATTTTGCGTCTCAAATGGTACCGTATTCCCTATATTGTGCACTAAAGAGGGAACACGGTGCAATTTGGAACGCATGCCATGCCGCTATGCCCTGACAGTCGGAAGGCTCATTGTAAAAGGATTATAAATTAAATACCTTCATTTTCAGATTCCTTTATTTAAGCTGCATGGCGCCTCAAATACATACTGGGGCTGGAGGGATGATCACATGTAAAAAAAAAAAACTTAAAAAAAACTGTCTTGCTGCTCGGGTTATGTCAGGTCTGAGAGAGAGAGTGATGAAGGAACAAAATAAAACGACTTCACTCTCCTCACCAACCAGACAGACAGAGAGAGGACGGAGTTTTTATTGCCAGTGTTAAAAGCGTTGAGTACTTTTCTGACACAAATCTTTAATGGGAATGGAATGTGGAGCTCAGAGTCATGTTCTCGTGTTTTAATAGTGCTGATTCCACATCCTTTTAGCACCGTGTCATGACGATCGGCATACACGTGCACAGATAGGGCACATGTCCCTTTGCCCTTCCAGTCTCCAATGTGCCCTTTTTCGGCGGTGGTGGTATAATTTCCCCCCAAAAAATGTTTTGTTATTTTTATATATATTTTTTTGTCGTTGTTCTGAACCCACCACTGCCTGTAAGTCGTCGTTAAATTCCAATCTATGCTTCAGAACCAACAAGTTGCGCAACTTGATTGTTGACCAACGGCTAGTCATCAGCATTGGCGCGCATATCCACACTAGTGACCAGAAATAACTAGTTTAATTTCCTCCAGTTTTGCATGGCAGAAACTGAGTAGGCCTATGTTTATCATCCATATAAAATACAGTTTAGCAATCTACTACCGACTCATCTTTGCCAGAACAACAGGCTACCCGGAGATTTGATTTATAATTGTCTTATTTCAGATAGGCCTAGTTTGGGTGGCTACTGGCTATATGTCTAAAGATAAGCAGCTGTAAAATCGCACTGCCACCAATATTACGGGATGAACATATTCTGGCGAATTTATTACGATATTTGTGAGGAAAAACAGGGCTACGGCTGGCAACGAGCACTCTGCAGATAGGCTGCCCTCCAAAGTGAGGGCGCGGTGCAGACAGAACCTGCTTTCCATCTGATTCGGCAGCCTCTGCTACAAGTAGGTCGTATGCTTTTTCTTGCTCTTGTGGACTCCAGAGAAGTGACATGATACAGTATTACCACTGTTGATATTGGCTGCTGACATGAATGACTTTCAGCTCCAAATGCAGCAGTAAAACATAGTTTATTTCTGTAGTGTATCTTGCGTTTTGAAAATACGTCAACGTTCATGGCTGTAATGACAGGCTACATTTGCGCAACGATTATGCGCGCATGTTCGCTTGTGCACACGTGCATGTGCGTGTGCGGGGGTCGCAAGTTTTGCACCACTTCTTTTCACAGGTTGGGGGTCAAACATTTTGCAAACCACTGGGACACGTGAGAGTGTCAACAAATGGAGTTGGGTTGGATATTATAGTGATAGACTACAGTATTTCTTACCACAACCGCGGGAAGTAGGGGTGCTGAGGGTGCTAATAAACAATAATATTAATTTATAAAACATTTAATTGCCTCCCCCTGTCAGGGAAAACATCGAAGCACCCCCACCCCCAAACATGTTCCTACAATCTTCCATTTTGACTGAAGGTGTGTTCGTTATTGTTAATAAGTAAATATTTACTCCTCAGGTGGTGCCGCTTTCCCCTCTTGTAATAATTGGTCAATGAGTCTGTGACGCTGGTTGTGTGAATTGTTTTCTGAGGAGATGCCCTTTTTTTAAACTTTTTGAGCACATTCCCCACAAAAGGTCTGTGCACAACCCTGATGATCGTGATGTTTTGGGTTTCTTTTTTCTTTCTTTAATTGGATCATATCTCTTACAATTACTGGACCGGACTCAATGACCCCCCCACCCCAATGCACCCACA
Source organism: Hucho hucho (assembly GCA_003317085.1). Taxonomy (NCBI): domain Eukaryota; kingdom Metazoa; phylum Chordata; class Actinopteri; order Salmoniformes; family Salmonidae; genus Hucho; species Hucho hucho. Next base: position 36,568 of record QNTS01007357.1, read on the forward strand.
CACTCAGCATGTTAAGTAAACTAAAATACTATCTAATAAGAAGAATACTATTGCCACTTTAATTGCCTCTTCAAAGTTCAAAGCCTGTTTTCTCCCCGACTTCACTTTTACAGAAGTGCAGTGATTTCATTGATGATGTCCACTAGCTTGTTATGTCCACAACCATTTTAATGAGGTTAACAAGTCAAGGGAATTTTCCCTACCTTTGTATGCTGTTGCGATTTATTCTTTCATCTAGCTACAGTAATCAATAACATCTAACACTTTCAATTCCTTCCTCATGAAATAGTTTTTCACTTCAATTAGTTTCCACAAAAAGCACCTGAAATCTCGCTCTGATGTCTCCTTGCCCTATTTCCCACATCCACTCATAGCCCAGGTCATTGGAGCTCTCTTTCATATGCCCATCTTGTTTTGTTCTCAATCATCAAGGATGGAGAGAGGTGGAAGCGAAGGAGGGATAGAGGAAGAGAGGTGGAAGCGAAGGAGGGATAGAGGAGGAGGTGGGTAATTCTTTGGTTTCAAAAAGACCGTTATCGGTGGAGGGTAGGCAGGTATGCAGGTCGAGGTCAGACCGGGCTTTGATGTCTGTGTGCTTGTGTGTGTGTGCGTGTGTGATGTGTGGTGGTTGGCACTGCCAGGTCTGATAGGGAATGCCATCCGTCATGGCAGCTTCTGTGTTAGGATTCTCAGCGCTCCATTCACACACCAGAGATGGCAAAACAGACAGTCTTCTGAGGTTTCAAGAGTGAGCCATCTTTAGCTTAGCGAAAGAGGGCAAAGTAACATAGAATGTTAACAAACTTTTCTAGCGCTCAACATTTTAGAAGTAACCCCTATCACTAACAGAAGTGTTCAAATCGTTCATTCGTTCATGCAAAGCAAAGGGAAATGCTGGTATAGTTTTGAACACTTAAACTGAATACTCCACATTATAGCTGATAAATTACACGCAACATTCCTCATACTGATCATTTAATGAATACAATTAAACCCTAAGTTCTCATTAGATAAAAGTATTATTGTTCCTTTCACATAATTATAACACATAAAAAGAGGTCACAGATGATGAAAGGAATTTATATATTCTCCGGACATCAGTCAGTGTCTTCATATTACCTCAAGCACGCACCTCTACTCTGTTTCGATTCAGTAGGAAAATGCAGTTATAGCTGAGTATGCTTCACTTTAACAGTTTTATAGCTGGCGGGTCACATTTAGTGGCAAAGGAGGAATTCACACAGAGGGAAACTCGTGTGTGTGTGTGCGACACACAAACTAATGCTGAGGGCATTGCCTCGAAGACAGACATGTCAGTATGTCTCTGTGCTGGCTGCGCACACACACACACAAGTACGCATACAGACACACGCAGACACATGCGCACACGCACACACAAATCAGATTGCTCACCATGTGCATGTGTGTGTGTCTGTCTGTTTGACTGCGTTCCCATGTGTGTGTTTACGCATGCATACCATAAGGTGCATATCTGCCATTTTCCCAAACACTCCCATTTGACCTGTAGCCTCACACCACCATATATTCTCCTAGCTCTACATCAGTCACCTCAACTGCGCTCATCGGACGGTCCAAAATATTTGCTTACTACACACCTATTTTCAAACATCCAGTTGTATGAATAATTTATATGGGAGAAAAACTGGCGTTCCTTCTCTTTGCACAGAGCTGAGGAACGCTAAGCAATTATCTCTTCAGAATATTAATGAGGGTTTGAGTCTCTCAGGGCAGGCTGCCATCTTTTAGACCCAGACAGACTGACAGACACACAGCTAGGGAGAAGTTCTCACAAGTAAGCTATGAACCCTTTACGCAGCCCCAAGGAATACTTTACAAAGCCCCTATGAACCCTTTACGAAGCCCCTATGAAGTAGATTGCTCAGTTGGTTGAGGTATGGTGCTTTCAACACCAGAGGTGTGGGTTTGACTCCGGCCCTAGCAAAACCCCAGTGGTTATACTTCTCTGACCTAGCTGGTGACGTTAACCTGCTACAGCCCGTTGTCATTTACTCACAATGACTGGCATGTTAGCCTTATTGTTATCCCTGATACCAAAATAAACAAACACACACACACCTGCCCATCCCAATCGTCTCTCTCCAATATTCCGTTGTGTTATCTCGGCATACCACACAGTCACAATGAGCTTGTGTTCTCTAGGACTTCATTTCCATTACTTCTCTCTCTGACAGAGAATAGACAGATACATGTCTGGATCTACCTGAAATGAACCTTAGAGAAGTGGTGGGGAGATAGAGATATATAGATAGAGAGAGACAGAACATGTGTACTAATTGGGTTTAGGTTAGTTCTTCTACATATTTCATATACCGTTCGTCATTTCAAGTGATTGGAAGTGATTAAATACAGCGGTTAGCTAAAGCAGTGTGCAAGCTGCACATCACCACTAGAGGGAGGATAATGCTGACAGAGTAACAGGCACGGCTACCCAGAGAGAAAGAGAGAAACAGGGAGGGTCAGAGAGAGTGAGATACGCAGAGAGGGTCAGAGAGAGAGAGAGAGAGAGAGAGAGAAAGAAAGAGTCAGAGTGGGTCAGAGTGAGAGAGAGAGAGAGAGAGAGAGAGAAAGAGAATCAGAGGGTCAGAGAGAGAGAGGGTCAGAGTGAGAGAGAGAGAGAGAGAATCAGAGAGGGTCAGAGTGAGAGAGAGAATCAGAGTGAGAGAAACAGAGGGTCAGAGAGGGAGAGAGAGAGAAACAGACAGTCAGAATGAGAGAAACAGAGGGTCAGAGAGGGAGAGAGAAACAGAGAGGGTCAGAGAGAGAGAGAGAGAAAGAAACTGAGGGTCAGAGTGAGAGAAACAGAGAGGGTCAGAGAGGGAGAGAGAGAGAAACAGAGAGGGTCAGAGAGGGAGAGAGAGAAACAGAGAGGGTCAGAGAGGGAGAGAGAGAGAAACAGAGAGGGTCAGAGAGAGAGAGAAAGAAACAGAGAGGGTCAGAGAGAGAGAAACAGAGGGTAAGACAGACAAAAAGAGAGGGTCAGAGAGACATAAACAAAGAGGGTCAGAGTGAAAGTAACAGAGAGGGTCAGAGAGAGAGAGAGACAGAGAGACATTGAGTGTCCTGGAAGCCTGTGGCTTTAGCGAGGGGCTTTGTGTGGGCTTAAAAACGGTGTCTGTCTCTCCCTGTGGCAGACAAGACGACAGACACGCTAGAAAACCTCACCTCAGGATCTGGGGGTAAACCGTCCCATCCCTCTGAGCCACTGAGACAATTATAAGATAAGGTCCTGGGACGCCTACTGAACTCTATTACTGACCTCAGAAGGAGGCGAATGCCCGCTACTAATGATTTAACATGCTGGCTCCAACTAACTAGTGCTTTAACATGCTGGCTCCAACTAACTAATGCTGTAACATGCTGGCTCCAAATAACTAATGCTTTAATATGCTGGCTCCAACTATCTAATGCTGTGACATGCTGGCTCCAACTTACTAATGCTTTAACATGCTGGCTCCAACTAACTGATGCTGTAACATGCTGCCTCCAAATAACTAATGCTTTAACATGCTGGCTCCAACTATAATGCTGTAACATGCTGGCTCAAATTAAACAAATGCTTTACCGTGTTGGCTCCAACTAACTAATGCTGTAACATATTGGCTCCAACTAACTAATGCTTTAAAATGCTGGCTCCAACTAACTGATGCTGTAGCATGCTGGCTCCAAATAACTAATGCTTTAATATGCTGGCTCCAACTAACTAATGCTTTAACATGCTGGCTCCAACTAACAAATGCTTTAATATGCTGGCTCCAACTAACTGATGCTTTAACATGCTGGCTCCAACTTCTAATGCTTTAACATGCTGGCTCCAGCTACTAATGCTTTACCATGCTTTTTCCAACTAACTAATGCTTTAACATGCTGGCTCCAGCTAACTAATGCTTTAAAATACTACCTCCAACTAACTAATGCTTTAACATGCTGGATCCAACTAACTAATGCTTTAAAATACTTCCTCCAACTAACTAATTCTTTAACATGCAGGCTCAGACCAACTAATGCTTTAACATGCTGGCTCAGACTAACTAATGCTTTAACATGCTGGCTCCAATTGTATTATGAAGCCTAGATCAATTATATAAAAGAATGATGGAAAAAAATCTTTGTAGTACTTTAAATGAAATTCAATTCTATATTTCATTGAATCAGATGGCGTAATCATCCCAAATCAATTTGATGTTGCCACTTATTTTAATTATTACTTATTTAGCAAAGTGGGCAAACTTAAGCAGGATATGGCAACAGCTCCAGTTGAAGTCGGAGGTTTACATTCACTTAGGTTGGAATCATTAAATCTCGTTTTTCAACCACTCCTCAAATTTCTTGTTAACAAACTATATTTTTGACAAGTCGGTTAGGACATCTACTTTGTGCATGACACAAGTAATTTTTCCAACAATTGTTTACAGACAGATTATTTCACTTATAATTCACTGTATCACAATTCCAGTGGGTCAGAAGTTTACATACACTAAGTTGACTGTGCCTTTAAACAGCTTTGAAAATTCCAGAAACTGATGTCCTGGCTTTAGAAGCTTCGGATAGGCTAATTGACATAATTTGAGTCAATTGGAGGTGTACCTGGTGGATGTATTTCAAGGCCTACCTTCAAACTCAGTGCCTCTTTGCTTGGCATCATGGGAAAATCAAAAGAAATCAGCCAAGACCTCAGAAAAAAAATTGGTTCATCCTTGGGATCAATTTTCAAACGCCTGAAGGTACCACGTTCATCTGTACAAACAATAGTACGCAAGTATAAACACCATGGGACCACGCAGCCGTCATACCGCTCAGGAAGGAGACGCATTCTGTCTCCTAGAGATGAACGTACTTGGGTGCGAAAAGTGCAAGTCAATCCCAGAACAACAACAAAGGACCTTGTGAAGATGCTGGAGGAAACAGGTACAAAAGTATCTATATCCACAGTAAAACGAGTCCTATATTGACATAACCTGAAAGACCTCTCAGCAAGGAAGAAGCCACTGCTCCATAACCGCCATAAAAAAAACAGACAACGGTTTGCAACTGCACATGGGGACAAAGATCGTATTTTTTTTTTTAAATGTCCTCTGGTCTGATGAAACAAAAATAGAACTGTTTGGCCATAATGACCCTCGTTATGTTTGGAGGAAAAAGGGGGAAGCTTGCAAGCCGAAGAACACCATCCCAACCGCGATGCACGGGGGTGGCAGCATCATGCTGTGGGGGTGCTTTGCTGCAGGAGGGACTGGTGCACTTCACAAAATAGATGGCATCATGAGGAGGGAAAATTATGTGGATATATTAAAGCAACATCTCAAGACATCAGTCAGGAAGTTAATGCTTGGTCGCAAATGGGTCTTCCAAATGGACAATGACCCCAAGCATATTTCCAAAGTTGTGGCAAAATGGCTTAAGGACAACAGAGTCAAGTTATTGGAGTGGCCATCACAAAGACCTGACCTCAATCCCATTGAAAATGTGTGGGCAGAACTGAAAAGCATGTGTGAGCAAGGAGGCCCACAAACCTGACTCAGTTACACCAGCTCTGTCAGGAGGAATGGGACAAAATGTACCCAACTTGTGGAAGGCTACCCAAAACGTTTGACCCAAGTTAAACAATTTAAAGGCAATGGTACCAAATACTAATTGAGTGGCAGGCATTTCGACAAACAATGGCAGGCATTTCGAGACTACTGCACAGACAACAAGGCTTGGCGGCAGGTTTCTGGAGTTGCTGTGTGTGAAGCAAGAGGCTGCTCAAGTTGTGTGTGTCTGCACTTGCCTACCTGCATTTTTGTGTGTGTGTGTGTGTGAGAGAGAGAGAGGCTTGGCAGCAGCCTGGCTTGGCCCGCCGGTGGGTGGAGATGCAGGCTGTCTCCTTACACTAAAGTGAAAACTTTAGAACGTCTTGCTGTGACATCCGACTTTTCCCAACCCTGCCATCCCTGCTGCTCCATACCTGTCATAGGGGTGTCATAACCTGTCATTGGGGTGTCATAGGAGTGGTGGAGCCTGTGTGTGTGTGTGTGTGTGTGTGTGTGTGTGTGTGTGTGTGTGTGTGTGTGTGTGTGTGTGTGTGTGAGTGCGTGCGTGCGTGTGTGTGTCAATGGAATGGCTGACTCAGCATCTCCATATCAACAGTGTTCAAAAAATTCCACCTCAAAATCAGACATGCCTCAGTTATGGCCAGCATTCCTGAACAGTGATACCAGCATTAATCCGCAATTAGGATCTTTGTGTGTGTGTGTGACGTGTTTAACTATACTTGTGGGGCCCAGAAGAATAGAAAATAATAGTAACAAAAATTGGACCAAAGGTTAGAATTAGTGTTAGAATTAGTTTTAGGGTTAGGAGCTAGGGTTAGGGTTTGTGTGTGTGTGTGTGTGCGCGCGTGTGTATATTATACGGTGTTGTCTAGATATTATATAGTGTTGTCTAGGTATTATACTGTGTTGTCTAGGTAATATACTGTGTTGTCTAGGTAATATACAGTGTTGTCTAGGTAATATACTGTGTAATGATTAAAATGTAATGAGTAAAAATGATGGAAAGAGTGGATAAAGATTGAGAGACAGAGAGATAAACAGAGAGAGACATAGAGGGCGAGATACAGGGGGAGGGGGAAAGGTACAGAGACAGAAACAGAGGGAGAGCTACAGAGACAGAAACAGAGGGAGAGATACAGAAACAGAGGGAGAGAGGGAGAGATACAGAGACATAAACAGAGGGAGAGATACAGAAACAGAGGGAGAGAGGGAGAGATACAGAGACAGAAACAGAGGGAGAGAGGGAGAGGTACAGAGACAGAAACAGAGGGAGAGCTACAGAGACAGAAACAGAGGGAGAGCTACAGAGACAGAAACAGAGGGAGAGAGATAGAGACAGAAACAGGGAGAGAGGGAGAGATACAGAGACAGAAACAGAGGGAGAGATACAGAGACAGAAACAGAGGGAGAGATACAGAGACAGAAACAGAGGGAGAGATACAGAGACAGAAACAGAGGGAGAGA
>QNTS01007358.1:20231-32661 GCA_003317085.1 Hucho hucho
CCCTTTTGTTATGGCTAGCTTAAATAAGGTTACTGTTCAACCCTTTTGTTATGGCAAGCCTAAATAAGGTTACTGTTCAACCCTTTTGTTATGGCTAGCCTAAATAAGGTTACTGTTCAACCCTTTTGTTATGGCTAGCCTAAATAAGGTTACTGTTCAACCCTTTTGTTATGGCTAGCCTAAATAAGGTTACTGTTCAACCCTTTTGTTATGGCTAGCCTAAATAAGTTCAGGAGTAAATATGTGCTTAACAAATCGCATAATACATTGCATGGATTCACTCTGTGCAATAATAGTGTTTAACATGATTTTTACCTCATCTATGTACCCCACACATGCAATTATCTTTAAGGTCTCTCAGTCGAGCAATTCATTTCAAACACAGATTCAACCAAAAAGACTAGGGAGGTTTTCCAAATAAATAAAATAAAATGTTATTGTTTACATACACATGTTTAGCAGATGTTATAATGGGTGTAGCGTAGTGCTTGTAATGCTTCGCAAAGAAGAACACCTATTGGTAGATGGATACAAAATAAAAAAAGCTGAATTGAATATGCCTTTGAGCATGGTGCAGTTATTAATTACATACACCGTCTAAAGTAGAATTTATAAAGTGTATCAATACATCCAGTCACTATGAAGATACAGTCGTCCTTCCTCACTCAGTTGCCGGAGAGGAAGGAAACCACTCAGGGATTTCACCATGAGGCCAATGGTGACTTTAAAACAGTTACAGAATTGTAATGGCCGTGATTGTAGTTACTCCACAATACTAACCTAATTGATAGAGTGAAAAGAAGGAAGCCTGTACAGAATTACAACATATTCAAAAACGTGCTTCTTGTTTGCAACATGGCACTAAAGTACTACTGCAAAAAATGTGGTGAAGCAATTCACTTTTGTCCTCTATACAAAGTGTTATGTTTGTGGCAAATCCAATACAACACATTACTGAGTACCACTCTCCATATTTTCAAGAATAGTGGTGGCTGCATCATGTTATGGGTATGCTTGTCATCTTTAAGGACTGGGGAGTTTTTCAGGATAAAAAATAAATGGAATTGAGCTAAGCAGAGGCAAAATCCTAGAGGAAAACCTGGTTCAGTCTGCTTTCCACCATGACACTGGGAGATGAATTTACCTTTCAGCAGGACAATAACTTAAAACACAAGGCCAAATATACACTGGAGTTTCTTACTAAGAATACAGTGAATGTTCCATAGTGGCTGAGTTACAGTTTTGACTTAAATATACTTGATAATCTATGCCAAGACTTAAATTGTTGTCTAGCAATGATCAACAACCAATTTGACAGAGCTTGAAGAAATTTGAAAAGATTAATGGGTAAGTCACTAATGGCGAAATTCCACTCGAGGAACCAAACCGTACCCCCATCACATGACTGTACCCTTGGGGATTAATACAGTACTACTATATACTGCCCCTGTCACATGACTGTACCCTTGGGGATTAATACAGTACTACTATATACTGCCCCTGTCACATGACTGTACCCTTGGGGATTAATACAGTACTACTATATACTGCCCCTGTCACATGACTGTACCCTTGGGGATTAATACAGTACTACTATATACTGCCCCTGTCACATGACTGTGTTTGTCCCCCCTACTACACTTTTACCCCCTATAAATACCCTACTACTCTATTACCCCCTGTGAATACCCTACTACTCTATTACCCCCGTGAATACCCTATTACCCCCTGTGAATACCCTATTACCCCCTGTGAATACCCTACTACCCTATTACCCCCTGTGAATACTGTCTATTTCATTACTTCTGACTATATAAACAAAAAAAATAGAGGATACAGTTGTGTCCTCCACTCCTGGTTGTATTCACCAGGCAGGTCTCTGCTGCCAGATGGACTCCAGCCTTCTGAGCTGTGTCCTCGTCTGGTTCTATTCACCAGGCAGGTCTCTGCTGCCAGATGGACTCCAGCCTTCTGAGCTGTGTCCTCGTCTGGTTGTATTCACCAGGCAGGTCTCTGCTGCCAGATGGACTCCAGCCTTCTGAGCTGTGTCCTCGTCTGGTTCTATTCACCAGGCAGGTCTCTGCGCCGACAGAGATGGCCACCTCGCTTCACGTTCTCAGGAAACCATGCAGTATTTTGTTTTTTTATGTATTACTTCTTACATTGTTACCCCCGGAGATTTTATGTTTTATTACATACAACCGGGAGGAACTATTGGATATAAGAGCAACGTCAACTTACCAACATTACGACCAGGAATACGACTTTCCCGAAGTGGATCCTCTGTTTGGTCCACCAACCAGGACAATAGACTGGATCCCAGCCGGGGACTCAAAACAACGGCGGCGCCGGAGAAGGGGGAAACGCGGCGGTCTTCTGGTCAGGCTCTGTAAACGGGCACATCGCGCACCTCTCCCAAGTATTTTACTTGCCAATGTCCAGTCTCTGGACAACAAGGTAGACAAAATACGAGCAAGAGTTGCCTTCCAGAGAGACATCGGCGACTGCAACATTCTTTGCTTCACGGAAACATGGCTCACTCAGGACACGTTATCAGAGTCGGTACAGCCACCTGGTTTCTCCACGCATCGCGCCAACAGAAACAAACATCTATCTGGTAAGAAGAAGGGCGGGGGTGTGTGTCTTATGATTAACGAGTCGTGGTGTGATCATAACAACATACAGGAACTCAAGTCCTTTTGTTCACCTGACATAAAATTCCTTACAATCAAATGCCGACCGCATTATCTACTAAGAGAATTCTCTTCGATTATAATCACCGCCGTATATATCCCCCTTCAAGCTGACACATCGACGGCACTGAAAGAAATCCACTGGACTCTATGTAAATTGGAAACCACATATCCTGAGGCTGCATTTTTTGTGGCTGGGGATTTTAACAAGTCTAATCTGAAAACAAGGCTCCCGAAATTTTATCAGCATATCGAATGTGCCACCCGGGCTGGTAAAATCCTGGATCATTGTTATTCTAATTTCCGTGATGCATACAAGGCTATTCTCCACCCTCCTTTCGGCAAGTCTGACCATGACTCCATTGTGTTGCTCCCAGCCTACAAACAGAAACTAAAACAGGAAACTCCCGTTCTCAGGTCTGTTCAACTCTGGTCCGACCAATCTGATTCCACACTGCAAGATTGCTTCGAGCACGTGGACTGGGATATGTTGCGGATAGCATCTGACAACAACATACGCTGATTTGGTGAGCGAGTTTATTAGCAAGTGCATTGGTGATGTTGTACCCATAGCAACTATTAAAACCGTCCCCAACCAGAAACCGTGGATTGATGGCAGCATTCGCACAAAACTGAAAGCGCGAACCACTGCTTTTAACCAGGGTCAGGCGACCGGAAACATGACTGAATACAAACAGTGTAGCTATTCCCTCCGCAAGGCAATCAAACAAGCTAAGCGTCAATATAGAGACAAAGTAGAGTCACAATTCAACAGCTTAGACAGAAGAGGAATGTGGCAGGGTCTACAGTCAATCACGGACTACAAAAAGAAAACCAGCCCCGTTGCGGACCATGACGTCCTGCTCCCAGACAAACTAAACAACTTCTTTGCTCGCTTTGAGGACAATACAGTGCCACCGACACGGCCCGCTACCAAAACCTGCGGGCTCACCTTCACCGCAGCCAACGTGAGTAATACATTTAAATGTGTTAACCCTCGCAAGGCTGCTGGCCCTGGTGGCATCCCTGGTCGTGTCCTCAGAGCATGCGCAGACCAGCTGGCTGGTGTGTTTATGGACATATTTAATCAGTCCCTATCCCAGTCTGCTGTTCCCACATGCTTCAAGAGGCCCACCATTGTTCCTGTTCCCAAGAAAGCTAAGGTAACTGAGCGAAATGACTATCGCCCCGTAGCACTCACTTCCGTCATCATGAAGTGCTTTGAGAGACTAGTCAAGGATCACATCACCTCCATCCTGCCAGACACCCTGGACCTACTCCAATTTGCTTACCGTCCCAATAGGTCCACAGACGACGCAATCGCACTGCATACTGCCCTAACCCATCTGGACAAGAGGAATGCCTAAGCTCGTCATTAAGCTCGAGACCCTAGGTCTCGACCCAGCCCTGTGCAACTGGGTCCTGGACTTCCTGACGGGCCGTCCCCAGGTGGTGAGTGTAGGAAACAACATCTCCACCCCGCTGATCCTCAACACTGGGGCCCCACAAGGGTGCGTTCTCAGCCCTCTCCTGTACTCCCTGTTTACCCATGACTGCGTGGCCAAGCACGCATCCAACTCAATCATCAAGTTTGCTGACGACACTACAGTGGTAGGCTTGATTACCAACAACGACGAGACAGCCTACAGGGAGGAGGTGAGGGCCCTCGGAGTGTGGTGTCAGGAAAATAACCTCTCACTCAATGTCAACAAAACAAAGGAGATGATCGTGGACTTCAGGAAACAGCAGGGAGCACCCCCCTATCCACATCTACGGGACAGTAGTGGAGAAGGTGGAAAGTTTTAAGTTCCTCTGCGTACTCATGACGGACAAACTGAAATGGTCCACCCACACAGACAGCGTGGTGAAGAAGGCGCAAGTCTCTAGCCAATTTAAATAATAGAATTGGATGTAACAAATGTATCACTAGCCACTTTAAACAATTTTGTATATAATGTTTACATATCCGACATTACTCATATCAAATGTATACACTGTACTCTAAACCATCTACTGAATCTTGCCTATGCCGTTCGGCCATCGACTCAAATCTCTAGCCACTTTAATAATTAAAATTGGATGAAATAAATGTATCACTAGCCACTTTACTACTGCATGGTACTACTGCTCGTATTCATTCCTTTACTCTTGTGTGTATAAGGTAGTTGTTGTGAATTTGTTAGATTACTTGTTAGATACTACTGCATGGTCGGAACTAGAAGCACAAGCATTTCGCTAGAAGAAGAAGAAGTTTTATTTATATAGCGCCTTTCCATAGCTCAAGGTCGCTTTACATTGCACATTACAACACAATTTACATTGCACGCTACACTCGCATTAACATCTGCTAACCATGTGTATGTGACAAATACACTTTGATTTGATTTGAGATGGACTCCAGCCTTCTGAGCTGCGTCCAACCAGGAGTTGATGCTCTTTAAAGTCCTGTGAACTGCACTGTTGGTTAAAGGCTTGTATAAGTAAGCATTTCACTGTAAGGTCAACACCTGTTGTATTCGGCACATGTGACGAATAAAGTTTGATTTGTTTGTCTCCTTTTCACCTTTCTAACACCTGATTTACTTACCAAGATCTACATCTCAATAGGTGTCATTAGATTTCCACAGCAGATATTTATTTTCTCATGTCAGCCTCACTGATTCTTTTCTTCCTAAAATAATGATTTATTTTTTCCTTCCCAGCCCTCTATTTATGTCATTCTATTTGTGTATATTCCTAGTGTCTTATTGTGTTTAGGTGAGAGAAATTATGTAATTCTGACAGAACTCTGGTTCTAACTGGTGGAAGAATGTCTTGGATCAGGACAGACATGGAGGGCTTGTGCCAAGTCTGTTAACTCTCTCTCTCTCTCTCTCTCTCTCTCTCTCTCTCTCTCTCTCTCTCTCTCTCTCTCTCTCTCTCTCACACGCTCTCTCTCTCACACACAGACACAGACACACACACACACACAGACAAACACACACACACACACACACTATAAAACACTAGAATTACACAATAGCATCTGCTTTTAATCTTGTTTATTTTAGAGTATTAACTATCTCATATGATAAAGATTATTTAAGAACTACACAACTACAGCAATGATCTTTTTAAAGTTACAACTAAACAATGATTTTAAATCAATAAGATAACATTATATATGTCAGACTTGACTTCCTTCATCTGGTCTTTTCCAGGCTTTTCTCCTGTGACTTGATGTCTTGATGTCTCAGCAGCCGTAGAGTCTGTTGATCCTCAGGATGTCAGTGGTGGACAACCCCTGTCTCTGGCCGATGGACACGTTGGGGTTGGGGATGGGGGTGATGGTGTCCATCCCATTGATAGAAAAGGCTGTTTTTCCATAGTGCATGACAGAGCTGTAGTCATAGGGAGTCTTCAGGTTGTTGGTGTTGGATTTATCAAAGTTGTAGGCGTTGTTAGAGTCGATGTTACTCCAGTTGATCCTGACATACTGGTCACGGTCGCTCCTGGTTTGTTCGTGCTGGAAGCCCAGAGCGTGGAGAGTCTCATGCTGAATGATGCCGAAGTAAACGCAGCCGTCCATCTGGAGAGAGACCGTCTGTTGGCCTCCCACTCTCCCAAGAGAGGACCAGCACCCGTCTCTGGGCTCGTAGCTGATGAAGTCAACCTGATTGTGACGAGGCACGAAGCGAATGCAGGTCCTGGAAGGGAAGGCCTGGAGGGCGTTCTCAATGCTCTGCTTGTCAGAGGAACTGAAGCTACTGCTCACTGTGTAGGGCACTTCAACCACTCCGTTGGAGCCTTTGTTCCAGAAGCACCCTGCACTGTAAAATAACATTCAGCTGGTTAGTCAAGTTTATTTCAAAATACTATTATTTTGACATAGAAAATACATTTATCTTTACTTCAATATAATTAGTCCTTTACTCTACTTCACTTGTTTAAACAACCTGAAATTAAAATATGTATATATATATATCAAAATAAGATGCATGTCAAAACAACTCCAAGGGAAACTGTGTTTAATTTTCCCTCAGTTTACTACTTTTAAGTTCTAGCAACAACTTGCCACGTGTCTCTGTTTTTAGAGGATTGTGGGTAATTCCACATTCTTTGACTTTATAATAATTCTACACAATGTTGTATGCAGGTTTTTAGAGGATTGTGGGTAATGTTGTATGCAGGTTTTTAGAGGATTGTGGGTAATGTTGTATGCAGGTTTTTAGAGGATTGTGGGTAATGTTGTATGCATGTTTTGAACGAAGAGAAGTATATTTCTGTATTAGTATTAGGCAACTTTCTGAAACACTAAAATTGAAGTATATTATACTCAAAAAGCTGATGCTAATAGTTTTAAAAGTAGAACTCGCACAATATTGTTTTTAGTGTGTGTTGGTTGTACCTATAGCAAATCATGGCGTTTCTGGTTGTTGGTGCCACCAGGTCTCCCTCCAACAGAAACTGACTGGAGCCGTTATTGGTGGTCAGAATTCTCTCAGTGAAGTCTACAGCCTCAGGGTTGTCTGTTACAATCTCTGGTCCACTTCCATCCTCCATGAGAGGGTTGGCCTGAGAGAGGCCCAGCAGCAGCAGTAGCAGCAGGAGGCTGAGAGAGGGGCTTTGCTTCATCTTCAGTGTGTGGAGAGGAGGGACTCTGGATGGCTCCTTGGATTTGGCAGTGGAGATACGCTGGATGGCTCCTTGGTCCTGGAGATGCTTTGGAGAGTCTTGATGTGTGATTCTGTCTGGTCAGTTCTGGTCTTTTATACAGTCCTCTACAGGTGTGTCTGCTGGAGGATTATGGGTTGGGGTCCATGTTGTTAGTCCTAAATAAACCTCTGAAGGGACGGCTCCAACACCACACCTACAGTTTCAACATGGTTTTAATCCATACGGGTCCATTTACACCTGGTCATTCCTACTCAACAAATACGTTGCAGAAACAAACACACTTACTGTATAATGCCTCTACTGCAATGATGTGCTGAGGAACGGGTCAGATTGTCACTGCAGGGGTCCCTTTAGACATGAAGTAGTCAGCGTCCTGAATGGCACCCTATTCCCTATATAGTAGTGTACTAAAGTAGTGTACTATGTCGGGAATAGTGTGTCATTTGGGATATCATGAAACAGCAGATGGTTTCCCGATTATTAAGATATGATGCACTACTGATACACTACTAGGTACTGGTTTACATCATTGGTGTGGCTGTTAGCTTATTGTGTAACAGTTGGGAATACACATTTGAGTCAAAAATTGTCACATTGTCATTTGCTGTTTGACAAATACTATAGAGTATCATAAGTAAACAAGTTGTTCAGACAAACTCATAATTTTAATATTTGTCTGGAAATATTAATCAAATGTATTGAAAGAATAATGTTTGTTATAGATTGTGGTAGTTGTGCCTATATAGCTTAGGCCAGCATTAGTGGAAAAAACTACAAAATAACAAACACCTCCAAAGTCATCATTGGCCTCTTGGTGAAATCCCTGAGCGGTTTCCTTCCTCTCCGGCAACTGAGTTAGGAAGGACATCTGTATATTTGTAGTGACTGGGTGTATTGATACACCATCCAAAGTGTAATTAATAACTTCACCATGCTCAAAGGGATATTCAATATCTGCTTTTTTATTTTTACCTGTCTACCAATAGGTCAATTCAAATTCAAATTTTATTGGTCACAAACACGCGTTTAGCATGTTATTGTGGGTGTAGCGAAATGCTTGTGCTTCTACCTCTGACGGTGCATTAATATCTAACAAGTGTATCTAACAATTACACAACATATACCCAATACACACATCTAGTAAAGGAATGGAATCAAGATTATAAAAATATATGGACAAGCAATGTCAGATTGGTATAGAATAAGATACAGTAGAATAGTGTAGGATACAGTATATACATAGGAGATGGGTAATGCAAGATATGTAGACATTATTCAAGTGACTATTGTTCCATTTATTAAAGTGGCCAGTGATTTCAAGTCTATGTATATAGGCAGCAGCCTCTCTGTGCTAGTGATGGCTATTTAACAGTCGGATGTCCTTGAGATAGAAGCTGTTTTTCAGTCTCTCGTTCCCATCTTTGATGCACCTGTACTGACCTCGCCTTTTGGATGATAGCGGGGTTAACAGGCAGTGGCTCGGGTGGTTGTTGACGTTGAATGAGAGGTTATTTTCCTGGAACCACACTCCCAGAGCCCTCTCCTCCTCCCTGTAGGCTGTCTCATCATTGTTGGTAATCAAGCCTACTACTGTTGTGTCATCTGCAAACTTGATGATTGAGTTGGAGGTCATGGGTGAACAGGGAGTACAGGAGGGGACTGAGCACATACCCTTGTGGGGCCCCAGTGTTGACGATCAGTGAAGTGAAGGTATTGTTTCCTACCTTCACCACCTGGGGACGTCCCGTCAGCAAGTCCAGGACCCAGTTGCACAGGGCGGGGTTCAGTCCCAGGGCCTCCAGCTTAATGATGAGCTTGGAGGGTACTATGGTGTTGAATGCTGAGCTATAGTCAATGAACAGCATTATTACATATGTATTCCTCTTGTCTAGATGGGATAGGGCAATGTGATGGCGATTGCACCGTCCTTGGATGTATTGGGACGGTAAGCAAATTGACGTGGGTCTAGGGTGTCAGATAAGGCAGAGGTGATTTGATCCTTGACTAGTCTCCCAAAGCACTTCATGATGACAGAAGTGAGTGGTACGGGGATAGTCATTTAGTTCAGTTACCTTTGCTTTCTTGGGTATCGGAACAATGGTGGCCCTCTTGAAGCATATGGGGACATCATCCTGGGATGGGGAGAGATTGAATATGTCCGTAAACACACCAGCCAGCTGGTCTGCGCAGGCTCTGATGACGCGGCAAGGGATGCCGTCTGGGCCGGCAGCCTTGCGAGGGTTAACAGGTGCAGAAAGCTCATTGATGGCTACATCAACTGTTTCTCAGCAGTTATCTTGGCTTCACAACACAAGTATTAGTTCCTAATTTTGTCCAGGCCATTTGTTTTTATTTTCTAAATTAAGTTCTGCATTGTTGAAAGTCTAATATCAACGTGTGGAGGCCAAAAGTTGTTTTTCAATTTCAACTTATTTTGCAAAGAAATAGGGACTTATTTAAGAAAAGTGCAACTGTACAGTCGTGGCCAAAAGTTTTGAGAATGAAACAAATATTAATTTCCACAAAGTTTGCTGTTTCAGTGTCTTAAGATATTTTTGTCAGATGTTACTATGGAATACTGAAGTATAATTACAAGCATTTCATAAGTGTCAAAGGCTTTTATTGACAATTACATGAAGTTGATGCAAAGAGTCAATATTTGCAGTGTTGACCGTTCTTTTTCAAGACCTCTGCAATCCGCCCTGGCATGCTGTCAATTAACTTCTGGGCCACATCCTGACTGATGGCAGCCCATTCTTGCATAATCAATGCTTGGAGTTTGTCAGAATTTGTGGGTTTTTGTTTGTCCACCCGCCTCTTGAGGATTGACCACAAGTTCTCAATGGGATTAAGGTCTGGGGAGTTTCCAGGCCATGGACTCAAAATATCTATGTTTCGTTCCCCGAGCCACTTAGTTATCCCTTTTGCCTTATGGCAAGGTGCTCCATCATGCTGGAAAAGGCATTGTTCGTCACCAAACTGTTCCTGGATGGTTGGGAGAAGTTGCTCTCGGAGGATGTGTTGGTACCATTCTTTATTCATGGCTGTGTTCTTAGGCAAAATTGTGAGTGAGCCCACTCCCTTGGCTGAGAAGCAACCCCACACATGAATGGTCTCAGGATGCTTTACTGTTGGCATGACACAGGACTGATGGTAGCGCTCACCTTGTCTTCTCCGGACAAGCTTTTTTACGGATGCCCCAAACAATAACCCAGTCCTCATCAGTCCAATCCCTGTACCTTTTGCAGAATATCAGTCCGTCCCTGATGTTTTTCCTGGAGAGAAGTGGCTTCTTTGCTGCCCTTCTTGACACCAGGCCATCCTCCAAAAGTATTTGCCTCACTGTGCGTGCAGATGCACTCACACCTGCCTGCTGCAATTACTGAGCAAGCTCTGTACTGGTGGTGCTCCGATCCCGCAGCTGAATCAACTTTAGGAGACGGTCCTGGTGCTTGCTGGACTTTCTTGGGCGCTCTGAAGCCTTCTTCACAACAATTGAACCGCTCTCCTTGAAGTTCTTGATGATCCGATTAATGGTTTATTTAGGTGCAATCTTACTGGCAGCAATATCCTTGCCTGTGAAGCCCTTTTTGTGAAAAGCAATGATGACAGCACGTGTTTCCTTGCAGGTAACCATGGTTGACAGAGGAAGAACAATGATTCCAAGCACCACCCTCCTTTTGAAGCTTCCAGTCTGTTATTCGAACTCAGTCAGCATGACAGAGTGATCTCCAGCCTTGTCCTCGTCAACACTCACACCTGTGTTAACGAGAGAATCACTGACATGATGTCAGCTGGTCTTTTTGTGGCAGGGATGAAATGCAGTGGAAATGTTTTTTGGGGGATTCAGTTCATTTGCATGGCAAAGAAGGATTTTGCAATTAATTGCAATTCATCTGATCACTCTTCATGACATTCGGGAGTGTATGCAAATTGCCATCATACAAACTGAGGCAGCAGACTTTGTGAAAATTTATATTTGTGTCATTCTCAAATCTTTTGGCCACAAATGTAGTTCTTAACAAATCCAGTTTATTCTATTCCACAAGTGATATAATGATGTGTTTTGAATAATGCTGTGAATGAGTCTTTTCCAGGAAGTAAACACAGGCCCACTGTTAGGATAGCTGTGACGCTTTTGCATCGGAAGGACAGAACGGAAGCATCTCCTAAACTCAAGGGCGGGGGGTGTGTGTGTGTCTCTTTGCTAACAACAGCTGGTACGCAGCTGTAATATTAAGGACGTCTCGAGGTTCTGCTCACCTGAGTTAGAATACGTCATGATAAGCTGTAAGTATACACAGCTCTCACTCGCCTTCCATTTGGTAAATCTGACCATAACTCTATCCTCTTGATTCCTGCTTACAAGCAAAAACTCAAACAGGAGGTACCGGGGACACACTCAATACGGAAGTGGTCCAATGAAGGAGATTCTAGGCTTCAAGACTGTTTCTCTAGTACAGACTGGAATATATTCAGGGATTCATCCGATGTTATTGTGGAGTTTACCACTTCAGTCACCGGCTTCATTAATAAGTGCATCGACAACATTGTCTCCAGTGACCGTACGTACATATCCCAACCAGAAGCCATGGATTATAGGCAACATCCGTACTGAGCGAAAAGGCTAGAGCTGCCGCTTTCAAGGAGCGGGACACTAGTTTTGTTGACATGCGAAATGTACCGAGCAGGAGTTCAAAGTGTAGAACCCAGTTCCTACATTTAAATATAAAAAATAAATTTTATCAAACAAAACTATCAGAGCAAGATTACCGAATGTACACTACCAGTCAAACGTTTTTGAACACCTACTCATTCAATGGTTTTTCTTTATTTTGACTATTTTCTACATTGTAGAATAATAGTGAATACATCAGAACTTTAAAATAACACATATGGAATCATGTAGTAACCAAAAAAACATGTTAAACATATGAAAATATTTTTTATATTTGAGATTCTTCAAATAGCCACCCTTTGCCTTGATGACAGCTTTGCACACTCTTGGCATTTTCTTGTTACTTACAACGTCGTGCTAATCACATTACCGCACGTTAGCGCAACCATCCCGCGGGGGGGGG
>QNTS01007359.1:0-42967 GCA_003317085.1 Hucho hucho
CTACTAGACTGTGGAAAGGCTCTGATGTTCTATTATAATGTGGTAAGGCTCTGATGCTCTACTAGAATGTGGTAAGGCTCTGTTGCTCTATTAGAATGTGGCAAGGCTCTGATATTCTACTAGTGTGTGGTAAGGCTCTGATGCTCTCCTAGAATGTGGTAAGGCTCTGATACGCTACTAGAATGTGGTAAGGCTCCGATGCTCTCCTAGAACGTGGTAAGGCTCTGATGCTCTACTACAATGTGGTAAGGCTCTGATGCTCTCCTAGAATGTGGTAAGGCTCTAATGCTCTCCTAGAATGTGGTAAGGCTCTGATGCTCTACTAGAGTGTGGTGAGGCTCTGATGTTCTATTATAATGTGGTAAGGCTCTGATGCTCTACTAGAATGTGGTAAGGCTCTGTTGCTCTATTAGAATGTGGTAAGGCTCTGATGTTCTACTAGAATGTGGTAAGGCTCTGATGCCTTATTAGAATGTGGTAAGGCTCTGATGCTCCAGAATGTGGTAAGGCTCTGATGTTCTAGAATGTGGTAAGCTTGTCAACACTCTGCTGTACCATATATTATCCTATCTCATATGATGATATATATATATATTGTACAATAGCATAGTAGAGCAGAATTATATACGGTTTATATTACCATCACTAGCACACACCAAAGACATCCAGTCTTACCTCTCCTCCTCTTCCTCAGATGTAGGTACGATCCAGATCCACAGTGCCAACTATGGTCGCCGTGACCAGTTCCTTTAATCGGCCCACTAACCAACTAGCCGACACCAACTGCCTAGGCCAATCCACCACTGCCACTAAGGTGGCAAAGAGGTACTGAAACCAGCAGTGTGTACTATTAGAAACGCATGACTGTAATGTTAACTTGTACTGTAGAAACATGACTGTAGTGTTAACCTGTACCTGTAGAAACGCATGACTGTAGTGTTAACATGTGCTGTAGAAACATGACTGTAGTGTTAACCTGTACCTGTAGAAACGCATGAATGTAGTGTTAACTTGTACTGTAGAAACATGACTGTAGTGTTAACCTGTACCTGTAGAAACGCATGACTGTAGTGTTAACATGTGCTGTAGAAACATGACTGTAGTGTTAACCTGTACCTGTTGTTGACACACACAGTTGTGATGGGAAGAGCCATTGTGACGTCCCGGTGTCCAACTCTGTATGGAGATCCCTGTGTAGGAACCTACAAGTACCTGGATGTGGCTTACACCTGTGGCTAAACGTGAGGCACGCACACATACGCTAATGCACACACACGACTGGGAAGTAGAACGCTGGGGCTGACTGTTTTTGTCTTGCAGGAGATCTTCTCTGAGGAACAAAGACCAGAGAGACTTCTTGGATATCTTCCTTTTCATTGGGTGGATTTGTCTTTCTTTCCTGTCCTCTCTCCTCTGAAGTCTCAATTGAGTGTCAAATCTATGTAAATTGCTATTTCCATGTCAAGTTCAAAATGTGTAAATCCCATTGATTGTGTATTTCGTCATAGACATAATTTGTGTGTAGTAAAAACATGAGGCCCCTCTGGTGCTGCAGCAAGGCACGGTCAGGAATATGCTTGGAGAAATAAAACATTAACCCCCAAAATAAACTCTTCTTCAAATAACACTGTGACATAATACTTTGTGCATTTTGTGTACTAAAGTATTTCTTCAAAACAATGTTGATTTTCTGAACTGAGGTAGTTGTTCTGAATTAAACTAAGCAGCATAGACAAGACTTGGTATCTTTTGTTCAATATTATGAAGCATGTCCTCACACACAAATACCTTGAATCCACAAATGATATTACACCAAGAAGGATTAAAACATTTGAAGGTCTTGGATACATGATTTATGTTTGGGGCAAACAAAACACGAGTACCAGTCTTCATATTTTCAAGCATGCTGGTAGCTGCATCATGTTGTAGGTATGCTTGTCATCGGCAATAGGATAAAAATTAAATGGAATAGAGCTAAGCACAGGGAAAATCATAGAGGAAAACCTGGTTTAATCTGCTTTCCAACAAACACTGGGAGACAAATTCACCTTTCAGCAGGACAATAACCTAAAACACAAGGCCAAATATACACTGGAGTTACTTAGTTGACTTAAATCGACTTGAAAATATATGGCAAGACTTAAATGGCTGTCTAGTAATGGCCAACAACCAACTTGACAGAGCTTGAAGATTTAAAAAAAAATAATGTGCTAGTTTTGTACAGTCCAGGTATGCAAAGCTGTTAGACCCAGAAAGGTTCACAGCTTTAATCACTGACAAAGGTGATTCTAACATGTATTGACTCAGGGGTTTGAATACTTATCTAAATGAGATATTTTTTTCTACATTTCATTTTCAATACATTTGCAAACAAAAAATTAAATGTGTAGATCCATTTTGAATTCAGGCTGTAACACAAAGTGGAGTAAGTCAAGGTGTATGAATGCTTTCTGAAGGAACTGTACACACAAACCTGAGTTATTGTAGCATCTGTCACTACCTCACTGTCCAAGCCAGCAGCATGAACAGAAGAGAAAGAAAATGTTCAACTCTTTCCCTGTTAAGAATTTACCGGGACCTGGCGTCCAAAGATGATGGTACGCAGGACTTCAAGGGCAAAAGGTACAGTTGCAAAAGCAGTGGGGCGTTGATATTTACAGTAGACAAAAATAAATTATAAACTGGGTGGTTCGAGCCCTGAAAGCTGATTGGCTGACAGCCATGGTATATCAGACCGTATACCATGGGTATGACAAAACTTTTATTTTTACTGCTATAATTATGCTGGCAACTAGTTTATAATAGCAATAAGGCACCTCAAGGGTTTGTGATATATGGCCAATATTCCACGGCCATGGTATAATGGCCCTATACCTAACCTCCTCAGGCCTTGTTGCTCAAATATACAGTACCAGTCAAAAGTTTGGACACACCTATTCATTCAAGGGTTTTTATTTTTACTATTTTCTACATTGTAGTAATAGTGAAGATATCAAAACTATGAAATAACACATATGGAATCATGTAATAACCAAACAAAAGTGTTAAATCAAAATATATTTTAGATTCGTCAAAAGTAGCCATCCTTTGCCTTGATGACACCTTTGCACACTCCTGGCATTCTCTCAACCGGCTTCACCTGGAATGCTTTTCCAACAGTCTTGAAGGACTTCCCACACTTGTTGGCTGCTTTTCCTTCACACTTTAGATCAATAATGAATGTAGCCAAAATCAGGCCAAAACACAATGAAATGCTCAAACTGACTCCCAGACACCTAAGAGGACAGAGCAAACAGTTACTGTTCCATTCACAGACCGTCATGAGACAGAGCAGTCTGCTTGAAGAGAAAGGTTTCCCCTCCACAAAACCTGGGGTATACCAACAAAGCCAAACCACAGGGATATTAGAGGGTAAATTATTATTCAATGTAAACAGGCAATAAACATCACTTCATGCATCTCCTTCAACTCACACAAGGAAATGGTATACCAAGAACATTAGAGGTGGTGACAAATCAACATTTTGTAACAGAGGACAATTACTGTGAAAGCGGGTGTTCATCTTAAATCAGTGAAAGATCTTCCCCTAAATCTGTTCTGATATCACCTGACTTATGGCAGGAGAATATTAACTTAACTGACTGGACCACTTAAGTAAAGGTTAAAAAAGATGAGAGAAAGAGGGATTAGACAGATGTCATAAACGAGACCCGGAAGTATCGGAGCCAACTGTTGCCATTGTTTCAGTCAGCTCCATTCATTGGGAGTTCAATTTGGCTTCCAATGCTGATATACTTCCTGGATATTCTTCAATTTGATGACTTCACCGTCTAATCCTTCTTAATCTCATTCTAGCTCTGTAACCAGAGAGTTTGGGGACAACCCAAAGGCAAAAATACAATCTGTTTTCCATTTGATTGATTTATTATGTAACTTTAATCAGGCAAAATGTGACTGATCCATGTTCAAATTGTATTGTAAAAAAAGTCTTAATAGATTTCCAATCCACTGTGTCATTGTCTTGTGTCTGATCAGGGTCTTCCAGTAAAATGTCCTTACAGCCAATTAAAATCATTGATAAGGAAAAAGGGATCATAAATTGCAACCAATGAAAGCTACATTGCTCAGGAGTAGGGAATATTAACATAATCATTTGCTCATTCTCCATGAGTGGCAATGTGACTGGTAATACAAAAAGTTAATAACATTTCAATGTAGCTTCCACACACACACATACATTACTCCAACTAAAACTCACCCAGGTAAGTAGATCATCTAAGTTTAGAGTTGATCATGAGGTTGATGCCAAACAGAGGATTTATTTTGATGAGTTCAAGAGGAGGACTACTTACTAACTCACAAAATCTGAACCCAAATTCAATATTGCATCATTAACTATTTATAGTAATAGGTTAATCAAATATTAATTGATACTAATAAATGCTCATTAAATAACCCTGAAACATTTATCAATCAAATCTATTTCTAAAGCCCTTTTTACATCAGCTGATGTCACAAAGTGCTATGCCACAAGCAGAACAGTTGAAACTGGAGCAGCAGCACGACCAGGTGGTCAGCCAGGAGTCATAAGGCCAGGTAGTCCTGAGGCATGCTCCTAGGGCTCAGGTCCTCTCGAGAGAGAAGTGAAAGAGAAACTAAGAAATTAATGACTGAAAGTAGCCTATACCATCTAATACAGGGGTTTTCAAACTTTGTGCCCAAGGACCCCCACCCAGGCAAACCGGCAACCCAGGCTTCCCCATCATACTGTATATTTTGACCCCACAGTTCATTGGAAGAGGAAATATAAACTTGATCAGCCATATAGCTAGAAGGGTAAAGGTACAGCAGAACATTTAGCTTTTGTGAGGCAAATTTTCTGCAATTCTACACATTTTCTCATTGAGCATGCTAGGGATACCGTCTGGGCCGGCAGCGTTGTGATGGTTAACACGCTTAAATGTCTTACTCACGTTGGCCACGGAGAAGGAGAGCCCACAGTCCTTGGTAGCAGGCCGCATCGGTGGCACTGTGTTATCCTGAAAGCGGGCGAATAAGGTGTTTAGCTTGTCCGGAAGCAAGACGTCGGTGTCCGCGAAGTGGCTGGCTTTCCCTTTGTAGTCCATGATTGTCTGTAGACCCTGCCACATAGGTCTTGTGTCTGAGCCATTGAAATGCGATTGCACTTTGTCTCTATACTGACGTTTTGCCTGTTTGATTGCCTTACGGAGGGAATAACTACACTGTTTGTATTCTGCCATATTCCCAGACACCTTGCCATGGTTAAATACGTTGGTTCGTGATTTCAGTTTTGCGCGAATGCTGCCATCTATCCACGGTTTCTGGTTAGGGTAGGTTTTAATAGTCACAGTGGGTACAACATCTCCTATACACTTCCTGATACACTGATATGGTGAGTTTATTCATCTATGTTGTTCTAGGAGGCTACCCAGAACATATCCCCCTCAAGCCGATACCACGACGGCCCTCAACGAACTTCACTGGACTTTATGCAAACTGGAAACCACATATCCTGAGGCCGCATTTATTGTAGCTGGGGATTTTAACAAAGCTAATTTGAGAAAAAAGTTACCGAAGTCCTATCAACACATTGCTAAAAAAACTCGACCACTGCTACTCCAACTTCCGGGATGCCTACAAGGCCCTCCCTTCGGCAAATCTGATCACGACTCCATTTCGCTCCTCCCTTCTTATAGGCAGAAACTCAAACAGGAAGCACCTGTGCTAAGGACGATTCAAAGCTGGTCTGACCAATCAGAATCCATGCTTCAAGATTCTTTTGATCACCCCTGACTAATGAACCTACCTCCACTTATTTTTTCCTCACTTAGGTAACACACTGACACCTACACCTTCTCTTATAGCTGTGTTACCGTTGATGGGTTACTTTTGACGACACTGTAGTCTTTTGCCATGGAAACCCCACATTTGCCGCATTTCCCTTCATCTGGTATACGATATTCTTCCCTTCTGCACACACATGACAGATCTTTTACATTCATGACACTGAAGGGGCTTGTGCACAAAAGCGCTTACAGGGTATCTCATAAATCCTAATTTGATATGAGAAGGGAGAGACTCTTCATCAAAGAACAGTAGCATGGATGAAGTTTACTTATTTTCTCCGTCCACCATACAGGTCAATCGACATGCACCAACAACTCCATCGATGTCTTCAGTTATATCTTCTGCCTTTATTTCTTGCGCCACCCAAGAAATAACCCCCTTGATTGGCTCCCTGCTACGAAAATCCATGCAGGAAACATTCCAATTATATCTTTTTGAGTCTTAACACCAGTGGCGATTTTAGCATGGAAATCTTGGTGAAGCAAAAAAATAATAATAATAAAGATTTGGATGCATGCCAGTAAAGCCACTACGCTACACAACACTAAACAATACATTAATTGCACTATAATGGTGACAAGCGGTGCCCACAAACTGTTAGGGCCTACATAAAGCTGTCCCAACAGCAGAGTCCCAACATCTTACCACTGCTACACCTGGCTTTCAGCAAGATACACGTCATATAACACTATTTGCTGCGTTAAATAAGCTTTAATTTGACACGTCAAATAACACAATTCTATTATAGAATGTTGTGTGTGCTGAATTTGCACGTGCAGGCCAACCACCACCACTACTATCAGTAGCACTGTCAAAGCTGTACAAAACAACTTAGAAAACAAGCACCCCCTGGCCAGGAACAATGTGTTTACAATACCGCGTTGGTGAAAATAGGCCAAATTACTAGGGTGAGGCACATGGGCTACTAACAGCTTACTACACAAAATATACCTAGTATTACTTAGCTACAGGATAGAGATCTCTCTGGCATCCTACAGTACATAATTTATGAAGCAGCATAAGACATTTTTGGACTCACATTGTTGTGATGTGCTTGAACAGGAAAGTGCCGCGGCTGTCCTTTGTGGGCAAATTTTCTCATCAATGAGAAAGATGACGGATTTACAATTCGGAGTTGAATGACCGTTCAAAATGTATTTTCACAGTTTGAGCTGTTTATTCCCCACTTCCCAGCTGCAATGCTTGCAGTTAGCCACTGTCACCAATTCCTTACAAACCACTCAGTGTTGAATTTGCGATCTCCAAATTGTTGTGTAAAGTCCAATGGCCAATGGTCCAATGGCCGATGAGCATCGATAGTTTTATCTATATTTTCTCTTCATATGACAAGGATTAAAAAGGATTTGCCAGTAGACTTGATTCAAGATGACTGCTAAAGTAGCTAAGATTGTGAAAGTAAGATGTTGACATGATCAGTCCAATCAAAGCTACTGTACCGACTAACCAGTGCCCCCGCACATTGGCTACCCGAACTATTTGCATTGTGTCCCGTCACCCCCCACCCCCTCTTTTACGCTGCTGCTACTCTCTGTTCATCATCTATGCATAGTCACTTTAACTATACCCACATGTACATATTACCTCAATTAGCCCGACTAACCGGTGCCCCCGCACATTGACACTATACCGGTACCACCTGTATATAACCTCGCTACTGTTATTTTCACTGTCATTTTACTGTTTTTTTATTTATTTACTTATCTATTGTTTACCTAATACCATTTTTTTACTTAAAAATTGCAGTTGGTTAGGGCTTGTAAGTAAGCATTTCACTGTAAGGTCTACACCTTTTGTATTCGGCGCATGTGACAAATAAACTTTGCTTTGAACATATAAAGTGATTTTGTGTAATTTCTGTGGCCAAAGGGCTGAAATGTTGGATGTCGACCCTTTCAAAGGACTTAAGCTTGGCTATTGCGTAAGGACCCAATGAGTGAGAACACTGAGCCAATCACAGCACAATGCTCCTATTTTCTTCTGGCCCACCCCACCACAGAAAGCACTGAGCTAGGCTGAAACACCTGCATTTTGGAGTTGCCTTCATAAAAAAAAAAAATTATAAGTAAAAAGAGACCATGGCTGCATTCCAAACACTTAAAAGACACCCTATCCCCCAGCTCTCAAATTAAGTGGACAGTTCTGATGACGTATCATGACGTCTGACGAGTATACACTTGCAGGGCAAGGGGCGATGGAGGAAGGAATGATTTTTAAATGGACAGCCTCTGCCCGGAAATTCATAACCCGTTCATCCCACGATGATTGTGTTTTCAGCCACTGGTAGCGTGTGGGTGCTTTATAGGATTGCATGTCTACTTAAATTAACTATAGAATTATTAATATACACCTACTGTATGATAGCTTGCAGATTAATTAACTAACTAACATTAGCCTGCTTAGCTACTTCTGAAGGAGGAAAATGTTTTATTTCTACAATTTCCAAAAGCTAACCAAACAAAAACATAATTACTTTTGTGTATTAGTAGCACAATTTCGAACTTATTTACATTCGTTTTTACTTACACTTGTATGTTGACTCCATATTGACATTGAGGTTAAGTTTAGGCGGACTTTACTTAGCAGATGTATAATCATTACAAATTGAATTATGGGGCTTTTCAGGCTCCGAAGTGAACATAATTGTACACTCGGAAACTCCATTAAAAACGAGGGCCTCAGAGCCCCACCTGCCCTGAATGATGGGTCGCCACTGCTTAACACACGCTTCTTCTGCTCAGCAGACATACACAAAAATAAGACCACTTCTTGTGACTCTCACCGACTCCACACTTTCTTCCAACACATTCCAGATTTTCCTGGAGACATTGAACGGATTTCCCAAGTAGAATTAATCAAAAACCCTGACTAAGGACCAAAAACGAGTCTAGTGGTTTCCTATTTTCCAACATAGCTTTACTTTTCTTGTTTCCCTTTGTCTTGCCACTGTAACCCACTCATTATCACTTTCTGTACTATTAGCTTCACCTGACTCACTCAGAGTCAAACAAAACCTCAGTTTGCGCCATCTTCCGTCCGTAATTCTCCCCGTTCATTGAACCATATCCTCACTCTGCGCCTGCTGTCAGGTTGCCAACCCTCTTCTAGGATTTAAAACAACCTTGTGACAAATTAGGTAAACATTACCATACCAATAAAGTTTGATTGATTGATTAAGGGCCCAGTGATGTAAGCATGGTGTGTACAATTCGCCGTCCGACAGATTTGGGGCACCCAGCACAATGGCGAGAGGCGGTATGCGGCCCGGTTCAAAACAAAGGCAAACAACGTTTACCCGGTTCACCCGGGGCGCAGGCCAGGGGCATTAATAGAATTCACGTTAAGCAAAATCGGCCCACGGCTGAATGTAATTGGGGACGCCTGCCATAGGATATATAATCATTAATACCTGAGCACGTTCCTTTCAGAGAAGCAGGAGAAACAAGCCAGCTCAAGGTGAGATTAGCAAACAATACAAACAACTTGAAATAATCAAAGTGTACACGTGTAATTGGTCCAATAAAGAAACAAAGGACATAGTCATAGCGTAAATTATGTTGAAATCTATTGTAACTGGCGATTGTACTATTGAAATGAAAAACCAATATAATGCTGTCTTGCGATTCACTCACATATGGTGTAGTGATCTATGTGAATATGGGAAGACCGGCGCATGAACACTTAGTTAAATTCAGTGCTTAATTGGTAAATCAGGAGGTGCCGGAACAGAAAGTGAGCGCGAGAAGGGGTGACCTGGGGATCTCTGAGGTACCGGAACGCATGAGGGAATATCACTTTTGTAATAAAGCACTGCATGCATATCATCGCATTGCAGCCTGGTCTCAGACTATACGTAGTAAAAGTAAATCCGGAACACTCAGTTTAGAATGATACAGTATGGTTACTTAAGACAAAAATGTAAGCATGGTGGTTGGTCAAGGTGGATGGGTGGGTGTATAATGCAAATTTCTAGCAACCCAAAGGTGATGATTTTGAAACAACTTTAGCACTTTAGCTAATTAGCAACTTTTCAACTACTTGCTACTTTTTAGCTACTTTGCAACTACTTAGCATGTTAGTTAACATGTCCCTCAACCCTTTAGGCGAACCCTTTTAGCTAACCCTAACCCCTTAACTCCTAGCCTAGCTAAAGTTATCAAGCTATATGACGTTAGCTGCCTAACCTCCCTAGAATTGTAACATTTGATTACATTTGTAACATAATACGAATTGTAATTTGTAAAGTTTCATACTAAATGGGTGATGGACCTTCTCAAATTTATACATACTGTATGAATTGGGACTTATTGTACTAAGTGGAGTGTTATGGATTTAAGTATAGAATAATACAAAATGCTCCGCGACTAGATTGTGCATGTGTGTAGTGGCATGGAGTAGAACTGCTTAAAGAGGTTGCACACAAATGTTTTGTAGCCTAGGGTCTGGGGAAAATGTGGCCTTTTATATAAGTGCAATTCTGCATATTTTACATGACTGACTGGTCATGTAAATGGTCATGGAATCTTTAACAAATGATTGAAATGATTGCTACTTTGACACAGTCTGAGCTCAATAAAAACCTAGTCTTGAATCCATCTATAGCCTTGGCCTAGGTGTGTGGAGACATGTATTGTAGGCTACAATATGAGGAAGTTATAGTCCTGAAAATAGTTTCCAGTGTCACTGACTCGCCCAATGATGCGCAGTACTCTCGCCGGGGACGTCTGACATGTTCGTGCCAAAAGCCCATCTCTCTCATTTCATTGTAAAACAATATTTGGAAGCTGATCAAATATTTTTTGGTAGCCTACAGCAGACCGATGTCTTCTCTTTTCAGCAGGAGCCATTTGCTTTCCAACTTGTCTTTTCCTGTGATTGTATTTGAAATATTGTGAATGGCCTGTTGTCAGGAAGAATTGACAATGATGCAACTCGATGGAAAAAGTGAAGATAAAAAAAAATGCAATTCTGGGAGGTTCTGAATCCGGCCAAATAGGTTCTCAACGAAAGTCTAAAACAGGAAGGTGCCATCTGGCTGAAATTAAGCACTGGTTAATTAAATTGTCTCACTAGTGGAGAATTAACTAAAATGTTTACCGCTGTGCTTTGTGTTCCTGGTTGATGCTTTGCAAACAAGGATCTGTTTTTGACAAGTATCAATAAATGTTAAAGGTGTATTTATCCAGGTGACCATCTGTAACATCTTACCTGTTACTACAACTGAACCAGCTACTACCACACCTGTACCCAGCCTCATGCTCCTTATAAGACTGACTGCCTTGTAACAAAATAAGTATTAGACGGAGTTTAAAATATACATTCCAGTGTTTTCCAGTTTCTGTATCCCTTTGTATTGAACGTAATTGAAGTTCAATCTAAACAGTGAGCACGTCTAGTATACAGCGTCATGTATTATCTGAGGACTAGGTGATGTTCCATGTCTGTCTATACTCTGTACCATACTATATACTTTACGCTATTTATATACTTACTGTATATGCTGTACACTACTCTTCTCCTGTAAAGAATTGCAACGAGACTGATCAAGGTTAGAAAAGCTGAACTAGCTGTGTGATGTGTGTTTCAGTGCTGGCTGCAGCTTGCTGTACACTACCAGCTGCAGGTACGTGGGTGACTGTGTGAGCGCATCTTTTTCTAAACTGAAGAACAATAACCACACAACAATTTCAAAGATTTTACTGAATTACAGTTCATATAAAGAAAGCGGTCTGGAAATTAATTAATTAATCAGGCCCTAATCTATGGATTTACTTGACTGGGAAAGGGCGCCACCATGGGTGGGCCTGGATCCCAACTGGGTGGGCCTAGCACCACCCATTGGTTAGCCAGGCTCAGCCA
Organism: Hucho hucho; assembly: GCA_003317085.1. Classification (NCBI taxonomy): domain Eukaryota; kingdom Metazoa; phylum Chordata; class Actinopteri; order Salmoniformes; family Salmonidae; genus Hucho; species Hucho hucho. Next base: position 11,746 of record QNTS01007359.1, read on the forward strand.
ATTAGAATCTGTTTTTCCCCACAGGGGCTTTATTACAGACAGAAATACTCCTCAGCAAATCAAAAGTTATTTGTCACAAGCGCCAATACAACAGGTATAGACCTTACAGTGAAATGCTTACTTACAAGCCCTTAACCAGCAGTCTTAAGAAAAATACCTAAAAATAAATAAAAGTACCAAATAATTAAAGAGCAGCAGTAAAATAACAACAGCAAGGCTATATACAGGGGGTACCAGTTAATCGGTAATATGTAGGTAGAGTTATTAAAGTGACTATACATAGATAATAACAGTAGAATCAGAAGTGTAAAGGGGGGGGGGGTAGATTGGCGGTAGATGCTGTTTAGAAGCCTTTTGGACCTAGACTTGGCGCTCTGGTACCGCTTGCCGTGCGGTAGCAGAGAGAAGTCTGACTAGGGTGGCTGGGGTCTTTAAAAAATTTTATGGCCTTCCTCTGACACTGCCTGGTATAGAGGTCCTGGATGGCAGGAAGCTTGGCCCCAGTGATGTGAGGCCGGTTGGACATATTGCCAAATTATGTAAAACAGCATTGGAGGCTGCTTATGGTAGAGAAATGAACATGAAATTCTGTGGCAACAGCTCTGGTGGACATTCCTGCGGTATTCGTGCCAATTGCACGCTCCCTCAACTTGAGACATCTGTGACATTGTATTGTGACAACTGCACATTTTATTGTGGCCTTTTAATGTTCCCAGTATAAGGTGTACCTGTGTAATGAGCATGCTGTTTAATCAGCTTCTTGATTTGACGCATCTGTCAGGTGGCTGGATTATCTTGGCAAAGGAAATGATCACTAAAAGGGATGTAAACAAATTTGTGTAAAATGTTTGAGAAGTTTTTGTTGCATATGGAACACTTCTGGGATTTTTTTATTTCTGCTCATGAAACATAGGACCAACACATTATTTGTTGCGTTTATTTTTGTTCAGTGTGTATATGATAATTGTTTCTCACTCAGCGACTAGAGTGGTCACCTGTGACAATGGAGAAAACGTCCAGTTCCTGAGCTGTGGTAAGAACACACATTCTATCCTGATGGTCTCTCCATAGTGCTGTCCGTTTCTTTACTTGTTTTTCTTGCCCTGCTAGATTCTGGAGTGATATTCATTGAGAGAGTTCTGGACGGACGGACTGACGGAACCACCTGCAGAGAAGGACGACCTGCCAACCAGCTGACCAACAGTGTTCACAGATGGGCACCCTGGAGGTCCTCTCACAGAGGTACCCAGTCAGTGTTTATTTGATAAAGACGGGCTGGGATTCAGTCAGAGGTGCGTTGTTGAAAAGCACATTGCAGTATCGTCAATGTGCCTTTTTAAAGCCAATTTTCCTGATGTTCCCGGTAAACACTGCAGATGTCTGCTTTAAATGTCAAGCGCTGCATGCTTGTTGACAACGCGTTTGATTAAATCGCAGCCATAGCTCATCTTACCTCCTGATATCCCCCAGGTGCAATGGGAAACGGGTGTGTGAAGTGAACACTGAAGTCTTCCGTACCTCTGACCCCTGTGTTGGAATCTACAAATACCTGGAAACCACCTACACCTGCATCCTAGCAAGTCAGTCTCTTTCTATGTATAATAATACAAAATACTACACCAGGCTAATGTCTGCTATGAAAGGATATGTCTATATTTGTCTGCCCAGCAGTGGCCAGTGTGGTGTGTAACTCTTGTTTGTCCACTCTTTGCAGCACGCAGCATCACGTGTGACGGCTCTGATGCCCTGCTAGAATGTGGGGAGGCTCTGATGCCCTGCTAGAATGTGGTGCTCTATTTTTTTTATTATATATCCCTTATTTTACCAGGTAAGTTGACTCAACACGTTCTCATTTACAACAATGACCTGGGGAGTAGTTACAGGGGACAGGAGGATGATTGGGGCAATTGTAAGCTGGGGATGATTAGGTGACCATGATTGGGAATTTAGCCAGGACACTGGGGTTAACACCCCTACTCCTACGATAAGTGCCATGGGCTCCTTAGTGACCAGAGTCAGGACATCCGTTTAACGTCCCATCTGAAAGACAGCACCCTACAGGGCAATTTTTTTAGACCAGAGCAAAGGGTGCCTCCTACAGGACCCTTCAACACCACTTCCAGCAGCATCTGGTCACTCATCCAGGGACTCAACAGGACCAACCCTGCTTAGTGTCAGAAGCAAGCCAGCAGTGGGATGCAGGGTGGTATGCTGCCCTATTAGAATGTGGTAAGCTGGTCAACACTGCTGTACGGTATACTCACATCTCATATGATGATATAGTAGAGCAGTATTATACACTGTTTATTACCATCACGTGTACACCAAAGACATCCAGCCTTAACTCATCCCCCTTCCTCCTCTCCCTCAGATGAAGGTACGATCCAGATCCACAGTGCCAGCTATGGCTGCCGTGACCAGCTAGTGTGTTCCTTTAATCGGCCCGCTAACCAACTAGCCAACACCAACTGCCTCAGCCAATCCACAACCGCCAGTAAGGTGGCAAAGAGGTACTGAAACCTGTAGTGTAAACTTCTACCTGTAGAAATGCAGGACTGTAGTGTTAACCTGTACCTGTCGTTGACACAGGTGTAATGGGAAGAGCCAGTGTGACATCCTGGCGTTCAGTTCTCTGTATGGAGATCCCTGTGTAGAAACCTACAAGTACCTGGATGTGGCTTACATCTGTGGCTAAACGTGAGGCGCACACACACTAACGCACTCACACGACTGGGAAGTAGAATGCGGAGGTTGACCGTTTTTGTCTTGCAGGAGATCTTCTGAGGAAGACCAGAGACTTCTTGGATATCTTCCTCTTCATTGGGTGTGTCTTTATTTCCTGTCCTCTCTCCTCCTTTGAAATCTCAATTGAGTGTAAAATCTGTAAATTGCATATTTCCATGTCAATTAAATATTTGTATATCACATTCATTGTTTATTTTGTCGTTGGCATAATTTGCATAGTGACATGTTTTTAAATGAGGCCCCTCTGAATCCTTATCCCTGGTGCTGCAGCAAGGCACGGTCAGGAGGACGCATGGTGAAATAAAACATGAATCCCAAAAATGAACTTTATTTCAAATAACATTGTTACCATAATACTTTGCATTTTGTGTACATTTTGTGTACTATTTCTTCAAAAATGTTGATTTTCTGAACTGTGATGTTTGATCTGAAATAAGCTAAGCCGCATAAAGATGAGACTTACCAGTCTTCATATTTTCAAGCTTGGTGGTGGCTGAAGCATGTGAGTTTGCTTGTCATTGGCAAGGATGAGAGGTTTTTGAAGAGAAAATAAATGGCAAAGCACATGTTAAATCCTAGAGGAAAACCTGGTTGTCTGCTTTCCAACAGACCTGGGAAGACAACGTATAGCAGCACAATAACCTAAAACGAGGCCAAATATACACCAGAGTTGCTTACAGAGACTGCATTGAATGTTCGAGTGGCCTTGTTGACTTAAATGGCTGTCTAGCTATGATCAACCAACTTAACAGCTTGAATTTAAAAGAATGTGCAAATATTGTACAGTCCAGGTTTGCAAAGCTCTAAGAATCACCTTTGGCAGCGATTACCGCTGTGAGCCTAACGTATTGACTCTGTGAATACTTATGTAAATTAGATTACTGTAGTTCATTTTCAATAAATTTGCTAAACAATTATTGAAAGTCTAGATGGGTAAGATTTGAATTCAGGCTGTAACAGTGTGGAATAAGTCAAGGTGTATGAATGCGTTCTGAAGGAACTGTAAACAGACCTGAGTTACTGTAGTATCTGTCAATGTCCAAACCAGCAGCATGAACAGAAGAAGAAAATGTTCAACTCTTTCAAGTTGTCCATTAAGAATTTACCGGGACCTGGCGTCCAGAGATGGTAGTCCACACATACACGTGTACGCAGGACTTCAAAGGTGCACTTGCAAAAGCAGTGGGGTGCTCATATTTACAGTAGACAAAACATCACACTTTAGATCAGAATGTACCCAAAACCAGGCCAAAATGAAATGCTCTAATTGACTCCCACACAACTAGGAGGACAGCGCAAACAGTCACTTCCATTCACAGATCTTCATGAGACAGACCAGTCTGCTTGAATAGAAAGCTTTCCCTCCACAAACCTGGGCTATACTTACAAAGCCAAAACACAGGGATGTTTGATGGTAAATTATTCAATGTCAAAAGGCAAACATCACTTCATGCATCACCAACTCACAAAAGGAAATGGTATACCAAGAACATTAGATGCGGCGATAAAATGACGCTGACAGATATGGCTGCCGTGCTTAGGAAACTGCAGTATTTCTTTCGTTATTAGCCCAGAAAATGTGTGTCATTATATACAGCCAAGAAGAACTTTTGGATATCAGTGCGGCGGTAACTCACCAGCATTACGACCAGGAATATGACTTTCCCGAATCGGATCCTTTCCAGAGGCTGATCCAAAACACCGCCGGCGGAGCAGAGGTACTCAGAGTGGACGTCTAGTCCGACTCAGGAGGCGAGCACACCACCCACTGCTTCTGAGAATATTACTTGCAAATGTTCAGTTCAGTCAAGGCAAGGATTTCCTTCCAGAGAGACATCAGGGATTGTAACATACTCTGTTTCACGGAAACATGGCTCTCTTGGGATATACTGTCTGAGTCCGTCCAGTCAGTTGGGTTCTCCGTTCATCACACAGACAGGAATAAATATCACTCCGGGAAGAAGGGCAGGGGTGTATGTTTCATGATTAACTACTCATGGTGTGATTGTAATAACATACAGGAAGAGAATTATCTTCGGTTATAGTCACAGCTGTGTATATTCCCCCTCAAGCCAATACCACGACGGCCCTCAAAGAACTTCACTGGACTTTATGCAAACTGGAAACCACATATCCTGAGGCCACATTTATTGTAGATGGGGATTTTAACAAAGCAAATTTGAGGAAAACGCTGCCAAGTTCCATCAACATATTGACTGCAGTACTCATGCTGCTAAAACACTTCCACTGCTACTCCAACTTCCGGGATGCCTACAAGGCCCTCCCCTGCCCTCCCTTCAGGAAATCTGATCACAACATTTGAATCCTCCCTTCCTATAGGCAGAAACTCAAACAGGAAGTACACATGCTAGGGACTATTCAACGCTGGTCTGACCAATCGGAATCCACACTTTAAGATTGTTGTGATCAAGCAGACTGGGATATGTTTGGGGAAGCCTCAGAGAACAACATAGATGAATACACTGATACAGTGACTGAGTTTATCAGGAAGTGTATAGAAGATGTTGTGACCCACTGTGACTATTAAAACCTACCCTAACCAGAAACCGTGGATAGATGGCAGCATTCGCGCAAAACTGAAAGTGCAAAATATTGCATTTAACCATGGCAAGGTGACTGGGAATGTGGCCGAATACAAAACAGTGTGGTTATTCCCTTTGTAAGGCACTCAAACATGCAAAACATCAGTATAGAGACAAAGTGGAGTCGAAATTCAACGGCTTAGACACAAGACTTACAGTATGTGGCAGTGTCTACAGACAATCGTGGACTACAAAGGGAAAGCCAGCCACGTCGCGGACACTGACGTCTTGCTTCCGGACAAGCTAAACACCTTCTTCGCCCGCTTTGAGGATAACAAAGTGCCACCGATTCGGCCCGCTACCAAGGACTGTGAGCTCTCCTTCTCTGTGGTCGACGTGAGTAAGACATTTAAGCTTGTTAACCCTCAAAAGGCTGCCGGCCCAGACGGCATCCCTAGCCAACAATGATGAGACAGCCTACAGGGAGGAGGTGAGGGCCCTGGGAGTGTGGTGCCAGGAAAATAACCTCTCACCCAACATCAACAAAACAATGGAGCTGATCGTGGACTTCAGGAAACAGCAGAGGGAGCACCCCTCAATCCACATCAACGGGACCGCAGTGGAGAAGGTGAAAAGCTTCAAGTTCCTCAGCGTACACATCCCTGACAAACTGAAATGGTCCCACCCACACAGACAGTGTAGGGAAGAAAGCGCAACAGCGCCTCTTCAACCTCAGGAGGCTGAAGACCCTCACAAACTCTTACAGATGCACAATTGAGAGCATCCTGTCGGGCTGTATCACCGCCTGGTACGGCAACTGCACCACCCGCAACTGCAGCGCTCACCACAGGGTGGTGCAGTCGGCCCAACGCATCACCAGGGGCAAACTACCTGCCCTACAGGACACCTACAGCACCTGATGTCACAGGAAGGCCAAAAAGATCAAAGGACAACAACCACCCGAGCCACTACCTGTTCATCCCGCTATCATCCAAAAGACGAGGTCAGTACAGGTGCATGAAAGCTGGGACCGAGAGACTGAAAAACAGCTTCTATCTCAAGGTCATCAGACTGTTAAATAGCCATCACTAGCACATTAGAGGCTGCTGCTCTATATACATAGACTTGAAATCATCACTGGCCACTTTTATAATGGAACACAATTCACTTTGTTTACATATTTTGCAATACTCATCTCATATGTACAGTTGAAGTTGGAAGTTTACATACACCTTAGCCAAATACATTTAAACAATTCCTGACATTTAATCCTAGTAAAAATTCCCTGTCTTAGGTCAGTTAGGATCAACACTTTATTTTAAGAATGTGAAATGTCAGAATAATATTAGAGAAAATGATTTATTTCAGCTTTTATTTCTTTCATCACATTCCCAGTAGGTCATAAGTTTACATACACTCAATTAGTATTTGGTAGCATTGCCTTTAACCTATTAGGGAGCGGCAGCAGAGGTGTCAGTTTTGGAGAGTCTGGCGTGCCCAAAGTAAAATGCCTGCCACTCAGGCCCAGAAACTAGGATATGCACATAATTAGTACTATAGGATAGGAAACACTGAAGTTTCTAAAACTGTTAGAATAATGTCTGTGAGTATAACAGAACTGATATAGCAGGCGGAAACCCGATGAATTTATGTCTGGAAATCTTTTTTTTTTTTACCTTCTCTCACTTACAATGGATGCCTATGGAATTTCCAGTATAATAGCTCCCAGGTTGCAGTACCTATGGCTTCCACTAGATGTCAACAGTCTTTAGACAGTGTTTCATGGCTTTATCATGGAACAGAGCCTTATAGAAGAAGATTTGGTAAGAGGAGTGACGAAGTGGATTCTGAGTTTTGTGTGCGAGACCGTGAGCACGCTCCTCTGTATTTTCCTTTTCTATCGTTTATAAATATAATCGTTAATATACATAAAAGGATACCTAAGGATACATTATAAATGATGTTTGATTTGTTTGGGCAAAGTTGATAGGTATAATTTGAACGCTTTCTCTTCACTGTACAACGGGCGACTCGACGGTGGATTTTCTGAACATAACGCGCTAACCAAACAGAGATTTATGGATATAATAAATGACTTTTTCTAACCAAAGAAACATTGGATGTCTTGCTTGGACACTTCGGATTGCCCTCAGCAGAAGATCATCAAAGGCAAGCAATTTATTTTAGCTCTTATGTGTTTTGTGAGACCCGCGCTGGTTATGGATTTATGCTAATGCATAAATATGAGAGGTGCTATCCTCAAACAATCAAATGTTGTGCTTTCGCCGTAAAGCCTTTTTGAAATCTGACAACGCTGTGATATTGCCAAGACTCTGAGCTTTTGATGACTATGCAACACTTGTATATTGATGAATGTTTAATAATTCAACTTTTGGATTTTTAATTTGGCGCCTTACATTTCCCCGTGTAGTGTCGGGAATGAGGCGCTAGTGCCCCGGTTATTGTTTAACTTGGGTCAAACCCTTTTAGGTAGCCTTCCAAAAGCTTCCCACAATAAGTTGGGTGAATATTGGCCCATTCCTCCTGACAGCTGGTGTAACTGAGTCAGGTTTGTAGGCCTCCTTGCTCGCACATGCTTTTTCAGTTCTGCCCACACATTTTCTATGGGATTGAGGTCAGGGCTTTGTGATGGCCACTCCAATACCTTGACTTTGTTGTCCTTAAGAAATTTTGCCACAACTTTGGAAGTATGCTTGGGGTCATTGTCCATTTGGAAGACCCATTTGCGACCAAGCTTTAACTTCCTGACTGATGTCTTGAGATGTTGCTTCAATATATCCACATAATTTTCCTCCCTCATGATGCCATCTATTTTGTGAAGTGCACCAGTCCCTCCTGCAGCAAAGCATCCCCACAACATGATGCTGCCACCCCTGTGCTTCCCGGTTGGGATGGTATTCTTCAGCTTGCAAGCATCCCCCTTTTTCCCTCCGAACATAATGATGGTCATTATGGCCAAACAGTTCTATTTTTGTTTCATCAGACCAGAGGACATTTATCCAAAAAGTACGAACTTTGTCCCCATGTGCAGTTGCAAACCGTAGTCTGGCTTTCTTATGGTGGTTTTGGAGCAGTGGCTTCTTCCTTGCTGAGGGGCCATTGAGGTTATGTTGATATAGGACTCGTTTTACTGTGGATATAGATAATTTTGTACCTGTTTCCTCCAGCATCTTCACAAGGTCCTTTGCTGTTGTTCTAGGATTGATTTGCACTTTTCGCACCAAAGTACGTTCATCTCTAGGAGACAGAACGCGTCTCCTTCCTGAGTGGTATGACGGCTGCGTGGTCCCATGGTGTTTATACTTGCGTACTATTGTTTGTACAGATGAACGTGGTACCTTCAGGCGTTTGGAAATTGCTCCCAAGGATCAACCAGACTTGTGGAAGTCTACAATTTTGTGTTTTGAGGTCTTGGCTGATTTCTTTTGATGTTCCCATGATGTCAAGCAAAGAGGCACTGAGTTTGAAGGTAGGCCTTGAAATACATCCACAGGTACACCTCCAATTGACGCAAATTATGTCAATTAGCCTATCAGAAGCTTTTAAAACCATGACATCATTTTCTGGAATTTTCCAAGCTGTTTAAAGGCACAGTCCACGTAGTGTATGTAAACTTCTAACCCACTGGAATTGTGATAGAGTGAATTAAAAGTGAAATAATCTGTCTGTAATCAATTGTTGGAAAAATTACTTGTGTCATGCAGTTGGTAGATGTCCTAACCATCTTCCAGTAAATGTTCTTACTGGAGGTGATTTTGACAGCCAATTAAAATCATTGATAAGGAAAAGGGGATCATAAATTATAACCAATAAAAGCTACATTGCTCAGGAGTAGGGAACATTAATAATTTGCTCATTCTCCATTAGTGGCAATGTGACTGGTAATACAAAAAGTTAATAACATTTCTGGACATTTCAATGTAGCTTCCACACACACATACATTAATCCGACTAAAACTCATACAGGTAAGTAGATCATCTAAGTTTAGAGTTGATCATGAGGTTGAAGCCAAACAGAGGATTTATTTTGGTGAGTTCAAGAGTAGGACTATTTACTAAATCACAAAATCTGACCCCAAATTCAATATATCGCATCATTATCTATTTATAGTAATGGATTAATCAAATATCCATTGATACTAATAAATGCTGTTTAAATAACCATTAAACATTTTAGGACATCCACATGTCTTGATTGAGAGTTTCCAGAATATTATCAGTCATCAGGTACTCATATAAACGTATGCATAAGCTAATGATCTCAACAAGGTGGCTTGTAGCATACCGTATATATTGCTAAGATGTGAATGACTTAAATTAGCCTGTATAATCGTTGCTGTTGTGAAGCACATTTTCTGCAATTCTACACGTTTTCTCATTGAGCTGAGAGAAAATGTTAAAGTTTTGTAGTTAATTTCCAGCAATTCTACACATTTTGGCATGGAGCTAAGAGACAATTTTTTATTTTAAAGCTAATTTCCTACAATTTTACGCATTTTGCCATGGGTAATGTGGTGTTCCTCTGCTCAAATATTATAACAAAATCAAGGGGCATGTTCCCTGAAACCTGCAGTGTGTACTGTAGTGTTAACCTCTACTTGTAGAAATGTATGACTGTAGCATTAATCTCTTTTCCCCCCCCTGACTGTGTAGTTTTTACTGGATTGTTGGTTCTCAATGATGGTATTATTAAAAATATATAGGTGTTCAATATTTTTTCTAAATGCTTTCGATATACTTTTGGTCGTTTAAGTTGGCACTGAAACAGTTACCACTTACATGACCCTCCTAAGAATTTTACAGAAATAAATAAAATAAACAGAAACCCTTGTAATTTAGCTCCAATTATGGTAATTATTTCCATTATAAACGGACAGTTTAAGATTTTGTGATAATTTAGGAAAATATTACCATACCAATAAAGTTTGATTGATTGATTGATTGATTAGGGGCCCAGTGACGTAAGCATGGCATGTACACTTCGTCGTCGGCCAAATTTGGGGCACCCAGCTCAAGCCCGGGAGGCGGCCCGTTTCCTAAACAAATGCAATCAACGCTTACCCGGTTCACCTGGGGCATTAATAAAATCCCCTCAAGCTAAAAATTGGCACACGGCTGAATGTAATTGGGGACCCATGCCATAGGATGCGCATTTATACTAGAGCACGCTCCCTTTAGAGAAACAGGCCCCTAAAGGTGAGATGATCAAACAATACAAACAACTTGAAATAATCAAAGTGTAAACCGGTAATGGGTCCAACAAAGGACACAGTCAATAGTGTAAATTATGTTGAAATATATGATAATAGGCGATTGTAGTATTGAAATACCAAAGGAATGCGGTCTTGCGATTCACTCACATATGGCGTAGTCATGTATGTGGGAAGATAGGCGCATGAAAACGTTTTAAATTCGGTGCTTAATTTGTAAATTGGGATTTGCCAGAACAAAAAGTGAGCGTGAGAGTGGGGTGACCAGTGGAGCTCTGAGGTACCGGAACGCATGGGGAGAAAACAATCGCCTTTATAATTTAGGTATTGCATGCATATCATCACATGTGGGTAGAGTATAGGCGCTTACAGAAGTTGCACACATGGGTTATTTATTTTTTGTCGCCTAGGGTCTGGGAAAATTATTTTACATGACTGGAGACTTTGGCAAAAGCTTCAATAAAGCATAAATTATCAAAGTGACAAGATATTTTGACAATGACCAACTGAATCGGAGATCAATAAAACTCTTGTCTTGAATCCATCAATGGCAGACCTAGATGTGTGGAGACACGCACATCGTAGGCTAAAATTTGGAAATTTGTCTTTAAAATGCTTTCGTTTCACTGGCTCACCCATTGACGGGCAGATCACTCGCCGATGTGTTCGTGTCTAAAGCCTATCGCTCTTCGGCTCACGGCTAAATGTAATTGGGGACCCATATTTGGAAGTTGTTCAAATATTTTTTGTAGCATACAACAGGCAGTAGTGTTCCCTTTTCAGCAAGAGGCATTGGCTTTCAACCTGTCTTTTCCCGCGTTTGCATTTGAAATATTGGGAAATTCCTGCTGTCTGCATGCTGTTAACTGACATTTGCAGCGCGTTCCCGAATTTAAGCTATACCTTGTTATTGGGCTACACACAATCCACAGCTAGGCTATATATTAAAAAAATGCAATTGATCCTCTGTAGTAGGCTATTCTGAATTATTCTATGTTTTTCTGAACAGACAGCAGGAACTCAGGCGTGCTGCAACTCCTCCAGAACCCGCGCGACTAGGATTCTGAGAAAATAAATGACTAAGTGCAACGCCAGAGAGATGAGTTGCAGACTCATAACGGGCAACTCGAATTAACTTTGATTGCTTTTTTTACACTTAAGTAGTACTGAGCGATTAGTTATTTTAAGTAGTTTCAGTTGGATTATTAAACAATATCGGTTAAAGTTATTTGGGTAGAATACTGTAATACAAATAAATCGATTAACAGTCCGATGGTAGTGACTGCTTATCACTGAACTAACCGTAATTTATTCACTTTACTTTTTCAGTTGTATATTACATTTGTTTTTCACTTTATTTCATTCCAAGTCAACTAATCTCTATAGAGCTGCTGCATATGCTGTCTGACAAAAGCACTATTTTGTATTTCTTCAAAGTACATAGGGCATACATTTGACTGCTGAATAGCAACTATCAATCACTTCGATAATGTATTTTCATTTTGAGATACCTAGCTATGCAACAGCTGCTCTCTCTCTCCTCACAATCGCGCGTTCTTCTGCCTCTTCTATAACAGGTACAACAGAAAAACATACCGTAGATGCGCAATGGATTATGGCCATTGTAGTTATTTACTATGTTTTATGCGCTACACTGTAGAATATTGGCCTGTTGCAAACTACAACTCCCTACTACATTACACAGTTCAGGCTGGATCTGATTTATCTCTAGAGACACTGCTTTGAGCGCACAGAAAAACCTAAACATAATGTAATTCAAATAGAACTGACCTCTGTCTATTAGTTGGGAAAATAACACATTTCGGTTATACGCGCAGTACTCATTTTTACATTGCAAAAAGTGAATAATCGTTCTTGCAACGAAAGGTACTGGATCCGGCCAAATAGGTTCCTGAATGAAAGTCCGAACCTGAAAGATGCCATCCCGCTCAAATTAATCAGTGGTTAAATTCTCTCACTATCGGAGAATTAACTACATTTTTACGGAAACAATCAGTATTAAGTTACATAATCACGGGCAAATTGACACGCAGAGAAAATAAAACTCAACGAAAGCTAAAATGGGCTTCATGCTGTGGTGATTGAGTAAAGGGAGGACGGCACTTCACAGTACTTGTGGTTTGAGCTGGCATGAGATTTTAGTTGTGTTGCCAAGATTACTGCTAATCTGTTGTGCTTTCTGTTCCTGGTTAATGCTTTGCGAACAAGCATCTGTCCTTGGCAAGTATCAAATGTTAATCAAAGGTTTATTTGGCCAGGTGACCATCCATAGCATCTTACCTGTTAATACCACACCTGTACCCAGCTCCTTTTAAAACTGACTGCATTCACCTGTGAGTATACTGAATTGTAACAAATATGTATTTGCATTCCAGTATTTTCCAGATGGTTCTAAATGTATGTTTATTTGAAAGTAACTGAAGTCTAATATAAACAGTTTGACCCAGGTCTAGTATACAGCATCCTGTATTATCTGAGGACTAGGTGATGTTCCATGTCTGTCTATACTATATACTTTACGCTATTTATATACTTACTGTATATGCTGTACACTACTCTTCTCCTATAAAGAATTACAAAGGGACTGACCAAGGTTAGAAAAGCTGAACTAGCTGTGTGATGTGTGTTTCAGTGCTGGCTGCAGCTTGCTCTACACTACCAGCGGCAGTTACGTGATTGTGTATGTTTGTGCGCATCTACACTGAATAAAAATATCCACGCAACAATTTCAAAGATTTTACTGAGTTACAGTTCATATAAAGAAATCGGTCAATTGAACGTTTTTTACAGGCGTAAATACTCCTCAGCACCCCCCTCCACCCTCAGACAATCCCGCAGGTGAAGAAGCCGGATGTGGAGGTCCAGGGTTGGCGTGGTTAAAAGTGGTCTGCTGTTGTGAGGCCGGTTAGACGTATTGCCAAATTCTCTAAAATGGAGGTGGCTTGTGGTAGAGAAATTAAAATTATATTCTCTGGCAACAGCTCTGGTGGACTCTACTGCAGTCAGCATGCCAATTGCACATACCCTCAACTTGACATGTGGCATTGTGTTGTAACTGCACATTTTAGTGGTCTTTTATTTCCCCCAGCACAAGGTGCACCTGTGTAATGATCATGCTGTTTAATCAGGTTCTTGATTTGCCACACCTGCCAGGAGAAAAGGAGAAATGCTCACTAAAAGGGATGTAAACAAATTTGTGCACAACATTTGAGCTTTTTGTGCATAAGGAAAATTACTGGGATTTTTTTTTTTTTGCTCATGGAACATGGGACCAACACTTTGTTGCGTTTATATTTTTTGTTCAGTTAATGTGATGGTGATTGTTTCTCACTCAGCGACTAGTGGTCACCTGTGACAATGGAAAAAAACGTCCAGTTCCTGAGCTGTGGTAAGAACACACATTCTATCCTGATGGTCTCTCCATAGTGCTGTCTGTTTCTTTACATGTTTTTCTTGCCCTGCTAGATTCTGGAGTGATCTTCATTGAGAGAGTTCTGTACGGACGGACTGACGGAGCCACCTGCAGAGAAGGACGACCTGCCAACCAGCTGACCAACACACAATGTTCACAGACGGACACCCTGGAGGTCCTCTCACAGAGGTACCCAGTCAGTGTTTATTTGATAAAGACAGGCTGGGATTCCGTCAGAGGCATGTTGTTGAAAAGCACATTGCAGTATCGTCAATGTGCCTTTTTAAAGCCAATTTTCCTCATGTTCCCGGTAAACACTGCAGATGTCTGCTTTAAATGTCAAGCGCTGCATGCTTGTTGACAACGCGTTTGATTAAATCGCAGCCATAGCTCATCTTACCTCCTGATATCCCCCAGGTGCAATGGGAAACTGGTGTGTGAAGTGAACACTGAAGTCTTCTGTACTTCTGACCCCTGTGTTGGAATCTACAAATACCTGGAAACCACCTACACCTGCATCCTAGCAAGTCAGTCACTTTCTATGTATAATAATACCAAATTCTACACCTGGCTAATGTCTGCTATGAAAAGGTATGTCTTTACTTATGTCTGCCCAGCAGTGGCCAGTGTGGTGTGTAATTGCTGTTTGTTTGTCAGCACGCAGCATCACGTGTGAAGGTTCTGATGCACTACTAGAATGTGGTAAGGCTCTGATGTTCTAGTATGTGGCAAGCTTGTCAACTCTGCTGTATAGTAGAGCAGTATTATATATGGTTTATATTAGTCACTAGCACACCAAAGACATCCAGCCTTAGCTGTCTTCCTCCCTCAGATGAAGGTACAATCCAGATCCACAGTGCCAACTATGGTCGTCGTGACCAGCTAGTGTTTCTTTAATCGGCCCGCTAACCAACTAGCCAACACCAACTGCCTCAGCCAATCCACAACCTCCAGTGAAGTGGCAGAGAGGTATTGAAACCTGCAGTGTACTATTTGAAACGCATTACTGTCCTGTAGAAACATGACTGTAGTGTTAACCTGTACCTGTTGTTGACGCACACACCGTTGTGATGGGAAGAGCCAGTGTGACGTCCAGGCGTCCAGTTCTCTGTATGGAGATCCCTGTGTAGGAACCTACAAGTACCTGGATGTGGCTAAACGTGAGGCGCACTCACACGACTGGGAAGTAGAATGCTGAGGCTGACTGTTTTTGTCTTGCAGGAGATCTTCACTGATGAACATAAAGACCAGATACCTCTGGGATATCTTCATCGGGTGGATCTGTCTTTCCTGTCCTCTCTCCTCCTCATGAATCTCAAAATTGAGTAAAATCTATAATTTCCATGTCAAGGTTTGTCAATCACATTGATTCTTTATTTTGGCATTAGGCATAATTTACGATTGACACTAGGAACGTTTTCTAAAAGCAAGGTGCGGTCAGAAGGACACATGGAGAAATAAAACATTAACCCCAAAATAAACTCTTCAAATAACATTGTGACATAATACTTTGTTTACTAAAGCATTTCTTCAAGATAATGTTGATTTTTTTGAACTGAGGTGGTTGATCTGAATTAAGTAGCATGAACATGACTCTTTTGTTCAATATTACTATAACACAAACAAAATATTTTTTTAAACAAATTGCATTACATCAAGAAGGATTCAAAGGTCTTGGATACATGGACACTAAAGCCTACAAACATACATTCTTATCCATACAGCTAGGCTGCCCATCACAGCTGAAACGGAGCAGTACCTCGCTAGTTACTTTGCTTTAGTCTTAGGCAGGCCTGCAATCTGGAGGCCCGGTCTATATGTGGCCCAGTCTGCCAAATATTAGTGCCACTAACAAATGTCCAAGTGTGAAATGAGGGGCTTGTAGTTTAGAAGCTTGTCAGTGAAGGCCTGCTCCATATGTTACAGTCAAATAAGCAGTACACTTCCAAAATGAGCCCCTGTCTTACTTCGCTGACTATCGGGTCATGTTTAGCAATGTACAGGTCCTTGTAGGAACAGCAAACATTTACGTTTGACTCAGTGTGAAAGATACAGAACGGATCATGGTTTACAGGGTACCAGAGTGCTAGTGTATTTTGTTGGTAGAGCCTGCAGCCTTAACAGTAAAGGTGAGAATCTCTTCACCAATAGCTTTGTTCTGGTACATGAAATGGGTCCAGAGCAGCAAGTTTCCACACACTGAGACCTGAGTTACTGTATCATCTGTCACTACCTCACAGTCCAACCGAGCTGCATGAACAGAAGAGGAAGAAACTGTTCAATTATTTGCGCTATTAAGAATTTACAGGGACCTGGCGTCCAAAGGAGATGGTAGTCCACACATACACGTAGACGCAGGACTTCAAGGGCAAAGGTGCAGTTGCAAAAGCAATGGGGTGCTCATATTTACACTTGACAAAAATAAAATATACATTCATAAACTTGACACTAATTTAGCCAAAATCAGGCCAAAATGAAATGTTCAAATTGACTGCCACACAAGGAGGACAGTGCAGTCACTGTTCCTTTCACAGACCCTCATGACACTGAGATCAGTCTGCTTGAATAGGAAGGTTTCCCTCCACAAACCTGGGCTGAACCAACAAAACCAGAACGCAGGGATGTTGGATGATAAATTAATATTCAATGTATACAGGCAAACTGTTCCCAAGTATTCACACACATAAATAGAGCGGCATATGTGATCGTATCCCAATGTAATCAAGGTTTGAAAATATTCTGTTTTTGTCAAATACTATATCTGTTTTGGATTCTTGCGGTCAATTCGCAGTGTACTAATTATTTATAACTGTGTTCTGGCCCCACGAACGTCCGCTCAAAGAGGGAGTTCTACTAACCTGAGTCGTGGTGCACAGGTCTGTGGCCCATGATGTGAACGGGCAAAAACTGAACAGTAGCCTAATCTGCGCAGCTCGGTCATGTTGTCAACAAGGCAGCAGGGTGCATCATTTCAGAAACACATCTCTTTGCCATAAAATATGTTAGCGTTTTCTTTGGGAAGGCATACCAAGTGTTTTAATCAAAAGCAATCACTTTTGCATTTGAAAACAGAATCCTACTCAACATATGTGACTTTTGTTTGGATCCAACTTCTAATCAGGGGATTTTATTATCTGGCATTAGTTACCCTGGTGGGAAGAGTTTCCACCGTTAGCCAAGTGCCCTGTCAAAGCCCACAGCGAAGTCAGCTCAAAACAAAAGTGATGTAGGCTAAGTAATGGGTAGGATTGTGTTATCGCATGCAAAAGTGATCTGCCTTCCCAATGAAAAATAGTTTGACAATTCAAACATATATATTTTATGGAAAAGAGATATGTTTCTGAACAATGCGCCATGCCGCCTTGTTGACAACATGAACAAGCGGTGAAGATTACTGTTCTATTTGAGAAGGGTGAGGCACATGGGCTACTAACATCTTACTACACAACATACACTTAGTATTACTTTCTTAGCTACAGTATTGTCACGACTTCCGCCGAGGTCGGTCCCTCTCCTTGTTCGGGCGACGTCACCGGTCTTCTAGCTACCGCCGATCTACTTTTCATTTTCTATGTTTTTTTGTCTTCATTATACACCTGGTTTCTGTTCCTTATTTAAACCCTGTTTCCCCCATGGTTTTGTGCGTGTTTATTCTATGTTAGAGGTTCTTGTTTATGTGAGCTTGTATTTGTACTACCATTTTTGGTAGTTTTGTATTTTGAGTAAATATATGTGATTACTCAGCTCCGTTGTCCTGCGCCTGACTCTGCCTACCTGCTACATTGAGTCTTCGACAAATATACATATCTCCCTGGCACATTACATAATTTATGCAACAGCATACAATACACTTATGGACTGACCTTGTTGTGCTGTGCTCAATTGAACAGAAAGGTGGCGCGACAGTCCTTCATGGGAAGGTTTTGTCATCAAAGTCTGGCATTCTCTGGATTTATGGTGCTTCAAAACAACTGGAGGCAGGATTTACAATTCCGAGTTAGATGACAGTTCAAAACGTATTTTCCCAGTCGGAGCTCGTTTATTCCCGACTTCCCAGTTGTCTTGAATTCACTAAAGTCAAATGAGTAGTTGTTTTGAGCGCGGCACAAATCGTGCTTCATTGACAGCATGGTCAATGTTGAATGTTTATTATTTTAAACTTGGAAATGAGCCCCTTAACCCCATTTTGGGACCACACAGCCACTGTCACTGATTCCTTCCAAACCACTCGTTGAATTTACAATTTCCTACTTATTGTGTAATGTTTATGTCCGATGGCCGATGAGCACTGACCTTTTATCTAATTAGTTCTCTTCATATGACAAGGATTAAAAAGGATTTGCCAGTAGATTGTCGAATTGATTCATGATGATGACTGCTAGCTAAGATTGTGAAGTATGATGTTGACATGATCAGTCCAATCAAAGCTACTGTACATATAATGTGATTTTGAGTCATTTTATCTGTGGCCAATGACCTTGAGCCTTCTTTGATGGGCACTTCTGTAAAACCCGAAAGGCTAGAATTGTCAAGGTCTCCTCTTACACTTGGCAGTGACATAAAGTCCCCATGAGTGACAGAACACTGAGCTAATCAAGGCGCAACGCTCCGTATTTTCTGCTGGCTTGCCCCACCACCACCACAGAAAGCACTGAGCTAGGATGAAACACCTGCATTTTGGAGCTGCGTTACTGAAGAAAACAAAAAAGAGACCATGTTTGTATGTGGCTTTATTAACTCAATGATATTATTATTAGTACATTGTTTGCAAACTGATATGTGACACCTATTAATGCCAAAATAACATTTATTTTTGCTAAAAATGTGGGGCTCAAAACAGGTGGGGGTCGCCACTGTCCCTCAGTGATGGAAAGTTCGGCTATTTTTATTGACTCCAATGTTTTCAACTCGTTCAGTCAAAAGAACAAATCTTTCAACAAATTTCGTTAATTTGAGTCAGTAATGCCGTGAGCAAGCAGGACCCCCTACCGACGAAAGAGTCATGATTCAACAAGCCTCTCTCGTTCACATGTCGTTCACATTGTTTAAAGCCCACTTTTACGAGTCTCAGTCGCAAATGACAGCTCCAGTATGCTCCCTATGGTGAGAACATTTGTTGATTGCTAGGCAAACAAATAAGATTGTTTTGGTTCTATAAAGCTGTCTCCATCATAACATTCAATAATACATTAATTGCATTTATTCTTGCACCATGCGATCAATGATCAGTTGTAAAAAATGATATTCTGCATGTTGCCAGCAGCATAATCTATTTCCCTGCGCGAATATATGACAGACAGTTGTTGGTGGGAGCACTTCTCTGGAGCCGCTGAGCCCGAGGAGTGTGTATCAATTCTGCTGTAGGTCTCATTGCGGCCAGCAAGTCAAATGAATTACTAAAATGAACAAGTCACTTAGAAAAACGAATCATGACTTGCGAATCAGTAAAAATAACAAATCATTCGCAAACTGCACATCTATAGTGCAGATCCAGCACTATTCCAGTTTTAACCATCAAAGCCAGGCTTGTATGGATACAACCACAACCTCTGTCTATAGATTAATTCACAAGCCTGCAGATCACAGGCTAACCCCACCATCTGTTGTATCACACACACCGCTTCTAAAGCATTAACATGTCAAAGCCTTTTGTTGAAGTCCAACTCAACAGTGGAGGCTCCTCAGAGGAGGCAGGGGAGGACCATCCTCCTCAGTGAATTTCATAAAAATTGTAAAACATTAAAGAAGTTATTGTTTTTAGATAAAACTATACTAAATATAACCACGTCACCAAATAATTGATTAAGACAGACTATTTTGCAATGAAGGTCTACAGTAGCCTCAACAGCACTCTGTAGGGTAGCACCATGGTGTAGCGCGAGGACAGCTAGCTTCCGTCCTCCTCTGGGTACATTAACTTCAATACAAAACCTAGGAGGCTCATGGTTCTCACCCCCTTCCATAGACTTACACTGCAATTATGACAAATTAAGGAGGACGTACTCCAACCTATCAGAGCTCTTGCAGCATGAACTGACATGTTGTCCACCCAATCAAAGGATCAGAGTATTAATCTAATACTGAAAGCACAAGCTACAGCTAGCTAGCTGAGTAGTTGACTCAAAGAGAGAGAAAGACAATAGTTGAACAGTTTTGAACAAATGTATTTCTTCCAAAATGAAGGAGAAGCAAAAGAGAGAGATTTAATTTTTTTTTCACTTTCAGTTTCACTTACTTAGCTAGAAAATGCAGCTAGCTTGTTTAGCCTACTGAAACACCCTGCTCAAACAGAGAGATGCTATGTTAGCTAGCTGGCTATGACAATCCAACCCAACACTAGAACTCTTGCAAGTCAAGGTAAGCTTTTGGTTTTACAAACGTATTGCAACCAGGGCCAGCCGGTGTAAGTGCTAAACTCCTTACTGACTATACACTGTAACGTTACTGCATGACTGAAGTGGGTTTACTAACGCATTAGTTATATTAGCTATGTTGACTAAGATGTTACTTGGGCTAATATGGTGACAATGATGTAGGGTATGTGTAGCGGTTATGATATGGTGTGACTTGGAAAGATTTTTTTGCCTAGTTACATACAGCTGATGTGTTGTGATGAATTGAAGTCCACAAGCGAAGGGAAAAGGTGAGAGGAGGAGAGCGCATAAATGCGAGAAGGAATACAACTTGGCTGCTATGAAAGAGAACTGTGTTTACGTGTTATCAGGGGTGTATTTATTCTGCCAATTCTGTTGAAAAACGTTTCTTAAACGGAACAAAACGGGGATAAACATACCTGAATTTGTTCAATAGAAACTCTCGTTTGCAACTGTTGGACTAATAATTACACCCTATATCAGTTAGAAGCAAGGCGGTATTGAATGTGTCACTGTCTGTCCATGTGTCACTGTCTGTCACCTCAAATTTTCTCGACCTGTGTGCACCTACGTTGTAAACTTTAATTTATAGGCTAGGTTGTAGCAACCTCATGATGGGTATAGGGAAAATTTAAGTACCATGTAGTGGCCTAAACCTATCGCTGTTACATTGAACTGGGGGAATGGCATATGAATAACAGATATCCAATATGCTGTTATAGAAATGAAAAAAAAATAGTCTTCAACCATCTTAAACGCCACTGACCGCCACTGCAACTCAACCATACCCTAGAAGCATCTAGAAAGAAGACCTATCGAAAAATTAATTAAATTAGACAACACCTAATCCACTCGGGTAAAAGTGTGTGTGTGTGTGTGTGTGTGTGTGTGTGTGTGTGTGTACGTGCATGTGCAAGCGTGTGAGAGAGTGTGTGTATTCACATGGGTAAGACCAAGCCATGACCAGGGTGTAATGAAGAATATTGAAGGATCTTGGGTAATGGCCTCTCTCGTCTTTGCTCTCCCTCTGGGCACCCTGCGATAACCGTTTCCTGTCATGGGAATTAAAAAGAGAAAGGTGCTTCATATGTAAAGCAGCCAGCGCTGCCGAAATGGGAGATGAACTGTGTGGATTCCCTCCCTTTCTCTGTTTCTGTCTTCTCTTCGTTATCTCTTTCCTTCTCTTCGGGGACTGGTAAGATGTGGGCTCAGGCTTTGAGTATTGGCGGAAGGCCGCCGCAGTTCGATTTCTGTGGCCCTCCAGCGAGAGGATGCTGTGCAATTATAACCCCTGGGAGGAGAAGCAAGAGGATGGCTAATTGCTCAAAGCCACAGTTGTACTAGCCTGTATCTTACAGCCAGCCAACATCAATACTCTTTACTCTATAGGGTACAGAATGACGTATCAGTAGCCGAGTAGCCTGTATCATATGGCCTTATGGAATAGAAACAGTCAATACTCTTTAACACACAGAATGGTGGTTCACTACTACAGTAGTGTGTCTTATGGTCTAATGGACCAGATCCTCTCTTGTTGCTATGCTATGGCCTCTAGTCCATATGGAACCATTCAAGACTGATATTGATTACTCTTCAGGGCTCCGAATGACGTTCCTGACCCCTAGATTGTACATGGTACAGCTTTAGCCATATTGAAAACACATACTGTATCATTGTGCGGGGGCAGAAAATAGCTGTTCTGAGGGGAGAGTACAGCTGTTCTGAGGGGAGAGTTGCCTTTGGAATGTCTGTCTGTCTGACTCCTGATCTTCTGCTTGGCCTGACCAGCTGTGGCAGAGGAAGAAAATGCTGAGCTGACTGAAAGAACAGAGACAGAGTTAGCTCACCCTGCCCTGGCTCCAGCTTCGACTGGGATATCACACTGCAGCGCTGTCCGCACTAACCAGACTACATGTCTTTTAGCACTGCATATAAAGAATATCTTGAAGGCCTCATCCACATGTTGGATCCTGGAGTGTTTTTCTCCTGACCTTGGGAAGGAAAGACCACACCTTTAAACATTGTTCTATTCTGATATTGGGGAGGAAAGACTTTTAAACTTTCTTCTGTTCAGATCTTGGAGAGGAAAGACCTTTAAACATTCTACTGTTCTGATCTTAGGGAGGAAAGACCTTTAATTAAACATTCTACTGTTCTGATCTTAGGGAGGAAAGACCTTTAAACATTCTAAGAAGTGATCCAGTGTACCAATTTCACATACTGTAGATAGGCCAATGCAAAAAGAAGGCTCTAGCCTGCCAGTAAAACAGTCTGTGTCTGGGTCTGTGACCAGAGGGCTCCAGGTCTCAAGCTCTGCCCTTGAGTATCTCACTAGCCTCAGGTTATGTATATTTAAACATTAGTTATGTGTGAGATACAGGTAGGGTACTCTGTGGGATGCTCTTTGTGTAAATGAGGCAAAGATCCAAAGGCTAATTAGGCTAATTAGCGACATTCCCTCTAAACTGCGCATGTGCGCAGCCACGCAATTCCTCCAGGACTGCAGCACAGAAGAAATGCCATGCTGCGCAGAGATGCAAGAAATTGAACTTCACTGAGTTCGCCCCATTCTTTGGCACTATATAGATCAAAATGTTTTCTGTGATCGAATCAACATTACATCAGGCCCTTTTCAACGCAACAAAGAAAAATGAATCTCACTTTTTAAGATTGAGTCTGGGATTTTGTTGTAGGCAGAACCAGAGCGCAACAGAGTAAAATTATATTGGTGGGGGTAGCCCACCAGCAGTCTTTCAATTAGTGATGGGTCGTTCGTGAACTTGTCGGCTCTAAGAGCCGGCTCTTGTAGGTGAACGTTGGGAGTCGGCTCGCATATCAGAAGAGCTGAATCTATTTATAAAAAAAATAAGAAAATAAAGATATGAATAATCAAAATATTTAAATGAATATAATTAACTAATTCAAAGAACGAAAAAAATAAATAATAATAATATAGGCCTAAATGCTCAAGCGCACACACATTCGTTCTGAAAGATCTGCAGATCCTCTGAGCTGGTGGAAGAACAAGGCCTCTGTCTACCCTCGGCTTACTAAAGTCATGACAGGGAGACTCTGCATAGTGGCCACATCCGTTCCCTCTGAGAGGGTCTTCTCGAAAACGGGACAAATAATTACTGAGAGAAGAAACGGCATCAGCCCCTCAAAAGTGAGGCAGCTTGCATTTCTCAATGCAAATCTCTCATAAAAGCAAAATATGGTCAGCCTTGCTCTGTGCTGCTGGTTATAACATGGCAATAAAGAAGAGAGAGAAAAGAGGGACCAGTTTAATGTTTTAAGTGGGATGCTGCAGTTTTGCACATTGTTATTTATTTATCTTTGATATGGTGCAATATTCTATTATTATGTTGTTCAGATTGTATTCGTTTTGAATTTTACTTTTATATGTACTTTGTTTATATACATTAAAAAGTTATACTTTAAATGCAAATGTTTAATAGCATTCTTTTCATAACAAACAAATGCATTTTTATATACATTGTAGTTAAGGTAGAGTATGATTTAATTTAATAATTTAATTAGCATTGTTTTAACACCAATCATAGTCAAACTATCGCAAACTGTTTGAATTGAAAAAATACAAAATATTTTTTTTTAAAGAGCTGTTTGGGAGCCAAAAGAGTCGGCTCTTTTTGGTGAGCTGAGCCGAACTAGCCGGCTCACTGAAAAGAGGCGGAATGCCCATCACTATTTTCAATCAGTGAATGCGCTTTTCAGATCAGTGCACAGATCCGCGCGTCTGCACGTTTAATTAAAGGGGCAGTGTTGTATTTTGAGACAGGCTTGAATATACATATATGCCAATGGGCAGAGGGGTAGCCTACATTCTCATTCTCTGTGTGGTAATAATAATACATTTTATTTTGTAAAGTGGTTTCTTGCATCATACAACACAATACAATGCAATTTACAGTCACCTACTTGGCACATGGTGTTACAGACCAAGTAAAAAATCACAAATTCATGTCAAGATCTTCATAACGTAAAACATTTTTAGAAGTCTCATGCAATGTAGGCCTGCATTAAACACCACATATAGGCTACTGTAGGCTATATCATAGAACTAAAAAGCTATTTCCATGTGATAATGTTATGGAATTTGTTCCATTGGTTTGGTTGGTAGGCCTACATTATGCATAAATAGCCACAATAGCCTATTGGCTACTGCCTAAAACTGTTAGGGTACAGCCTCAGTGTTCACTGTAAAATGTTCACAATGTTCAGGTTTCCGCTCACAAGACCTCAAATTTGCTCAGTGCCCCAAAAGGGATGATTGCTAATGAAATCTAGATGACTTATTGAGCCTTGATACTGTGTGAGATACTGTGTATTCAGCCACTCTTGGAGGACATTGGAGGTTACATAGAAAATGCCTCTTTGTTATTATAAACCAACGTGTGTCCGTATTGCAGTATATTAGGGTATTTTCTGCTCTGTCATTTAATCTTTATTGAATGAATTCCTATGAACACTAAATAAATGAACTTTTCTGTTGTGTAATTCTGTCAGAGAGAAGACTGTTTCTCTGAAGACCTTCCCTTTGGTTTGTTCACACACACAATCAGCAGGCTAAGTGAAATGGATATCTATGCCTGCATAAACCACACACACACACACACACACACACACACACACACACACACACACACACACACACACACACACACACACACACACACACTCTCTAATCCACCCAGGTAGGAGAGGACACTGCAGTCACAGATAGTATAGAGTGTGTGCTATGAATCTCAATCAGCTGAAGTTGGTACCTATAGGGACTGTAAGGGGTTAAATTGATCAGAATCGCATTAGGGGAAAGATGGATCTTCAAGCAATTGAATATGATAAAACTGTCAATTTAAATCAGGCATTAGAATCTCAAGGGTATTGGAAGGCCGCTTCAACAGCCTGCATCCCAGTTCAACCTAGGCTGCGTACATTTACTTCTAATGAGAAGCTGTTAGATTATGTTCATCCCAGTGGACTAGTTTAGCAGGAAATAATTATTTGAAAAATGGTTCTAAAACACAAGTTAGGCCTACTCAAAAAAACGTGTCATAACATACATTTGGCAATCTGGATATAGACGTGGAAAATGTAAAGTTTCAGCTTTCCGTAGTTCTAACAGCTAGCCAATCACAAAAATCAGACGGTTGTCAGTGCCAGAACTCCCCATACCACTGTCTGTGCTATACCTCCTCTTTCTTTTGTCATGTCCCTGAGTGAAACCGAGCCATAGGCTGCTTACTATCCATTTAACAGGCAGAATACACGAGGAAGGGTGATGAGACATTCTTCATTTCCCCCGAAGGCAAACTTGTCCGGGGACAGCTGCATGGCGAGCGCATGACGGAGCTTCGGGATGTCCGAATGCTTTAATGCGGCTAGCTACAGGTGATTCTATTCCCCTCGGTTCTCTCCGTCTGTCTACCTCTCTGTTAGTTCACAACAGGTGGTTACAGTCTTGGCAGCTCCACTCACACTTACATTAATGTTTAACTCACTTTTAGTCACTGTTGTAACAAGAGACCAGGAGTGAAATCACACACCCTACAGACCAACATTTACAGTCTTTTATTGACAAAGGCCCCTCAGTTGTAGGTGTTGGAGAACAGATATTCCCTGTGCCTGCATTAAATGGGGTGAAAGGGGGGTCAGACCTTCCTTCACGGAATAGCTTACGCCTTATCACAAGGTAAAAAAGAAACTCCACTCTCTTCCCCGTTTTTACCACTCTGAGAGTCAAAAGATTTACACTCTTAGCCGATCAGCCGACCATCCTTTCTGACTCACGTGTTACGGGGGATTATCAGCAAGGCTTTCAGGCGCCAGAGTTTATCGGCTATTCAGAATGAGAATATAGTCAAATTGACTGGATTATATTGTTGATATAGTAAGTACTGATATAACGTTTAACGATTACTACTGATAGAGTTAATTCAAGGGCTTCTCTACATCCAGCCCTTAATGGTGCCCCTCTAATATTAATTTGGATAGGATAACCAAATTAATCAAAGAAATCAGATCAATTAATTATTCCAGTAATTCATCAATACATTATCTTGAATATTAATTAGCCAAAAGTCACAACATAACTGTGTATTATGTGTTTGTGTTGAATATAGGCCTACTGTATGTTATAGCATCTGTCAGTGGGGGTTTCCGTAAGGTTGGCTAAGTTAAACCATAGTGCTACAGAGCAAAATGTTACTAAGCTTTACGGCAGAGGAGGCTGGTGGGAGGAGCTATAGGAGGTAGGGCTCCTTGTAATGGCTGAAATGGTACAGTATTAATGGAACAGTATCAAACACGTCAAACATATGGAAACAACACGTTTGACTCCGTTCCATCCATTCCATTCCAGCCATTCCAGTGCTCCCGTCCTCCTTTAGCTGCTCCCAGCAGCCTCCTCTGTATTATGGTAAACAGAAAATAGAAACACTGCAGAGCATTGTGATCTTGAATGTAGCCCAGGCCTGTGTGTGTGTCATGGTGCAGCTGCTCCCCACAGGTACAGAGCTACAACTGAAGGACACAGCTGAGCTCTTACAAATCTACCTCCTTCCTCTCTCTCACCCCAACTCTCTCTCTATCTTTCTTTCTTTTTTTCTTTCTCTCTCTTTCTTCAAAAGTGCAAACTCAAAATCCCCTTCTCTCACTTACTCAACACCATTCATCAGATGTGTAGAATAAAAAAAATTAGCAGATATTTTCCTAAACGAAATTCAACACTGACAGTAAATGACACAAAAATACTTGTATTTTTGTATACAGACACAATTGGAGCTCAGAGTACCGAATGTCTAAGCATCATTTTGCATCATTACATAGGGAAGACCGGGAATCCACTGAAGATGTTGTGGTTTTTTGAGTCATCACGTAATCTGTAAGTAGAGTAGAGGCGCCGTAGACCAAATCCACCTCCTCCAACTCTAGAGTTACTGCACTGGATACATACTGATCCCATCCATGGTTATACTGATGTACCTGCATTATTATCTGGTCATTCTTGTACAAGGCTGCACCCACGTAAAATGATGAGCGGTCATAATGGCTTGTGAATCTGAAGAAGTAGAGTTCTCTCACTGGTGCTGTGAAGAAACCTGCATCAGAGGAAGCAGAGCGAGATCAACACTCAGTCCTTCATAGACACTGGAGCAGCCTGTTATTGATGTTGGACTCAGTGTCTGTAGCTGGTCCCTATGGACATGTGTGTTCATACATGTAGATTGGTGTGTGTGCACTACCTGTAACTGGAATGTAGGCCTGGCTGATGTTAGTGATGACATTGGTGGAGCTCAGGGTGATGTCAGTAGGCCTGGCCGATGTTGGTGATGACATTGGTGGAGATCAGAGTGGTTTCAGAAGTGTCCCACTGTACTACCTAAAGCAGCAGAGAATGCCACCTTTGCCAACTGCAACAATGTAAAAAATAGACTTTCTGACCCATATTGAATGAAGCACAAAAACTTGTTGTAAATAGTTCCCATAAACAGCCTTCAAATCCCTTTATAAGTATATGAATATCCATGTCTTACATGCATTCTCTCTTTTCAGCTCCTCCACTGACTGTCACTCTGGTCCCAAGTCCTAGGATATCATGTAACAAGACAAATAAACTGTTGATGACTTCAACAAACCATGTCTTTGTTGATCAAAGTAATCAAATGACATGTAGCTGTCTTACTTTCACTCTGTTCTCTGTCTTCAGCTCCTCCACCTAGCTCTCACTGGCTGTCAATCTGGCATTTAGTGCTAAAATGTCATGTAAAGAAAATGCAAATGAAACACACATCTTCTTTCTACATCAAAGTTATAAGGCTAGAGGTAACTTCTGGGCTTTACCTGTCTTCTCTCTCTCTTCAGTTCGGTCACATTGTTCTTGTGGAAGTGCTGATACTCATCTCCACTCTCTGGTTCACCACCTCCACAGGTAAAGTAGTGCATGAGAGGGGCAAACCGGACCTTAAGGCCTTAAGTCTCCTAGGGTTGTAAATCCATCAATATAGACACAGGACATTTCATTTACATTCTTATTTTATTACTTTATGATCACTGTTCCTATACATCAGTAGTCCATACTGTGCAGTACAGACATCAGTGTAGACACAGTGATAGAGAGGGGAATTATCTCGCCGCCATGTTTCTTTCATGCCTGCAGCATGTATATTTAGAGAGCAAGCGTGTTGGCCTTCTAGGAAGCACACAGCCTTCACAGCAGACTGAGCTGAGAGGTTCAGATGTTAGGATCAAGTATATTAAATAGAGGCTCTGAGGAATCTGTCTACACATCACTGTACTGGAGAGACTGCAGGGAAATACATCCTACATCGATCCTACACAGAAGAGAGAGATGGAGATGTTGAACAGAGTCTTTGTAGTAATAATGCATCATGACATGGTCCCGACGGTCTCTTTTCCCCGTGTTGCTCGATGTGTACCGAGTTCATTTGGAATATTTTGTATTTGCTTAATTTAACTCTTTCCGGCCCATACAGATATTTGTGATGTTGACTTCTTGCAGGGTTCTACCCACCCGTTCCACTGTTCTGTTCCTCTGTTCCTCAGTCATTCTAAGTTCTGTTCTGGAATAGTTCTGTGGAGAGTCGCCATGCTAAGGCAACTTTATCAAAGAACTAAGTTGTGCATGACAGACCAAAGAAGACTATTTTGTTCCCATTCAGTCCCTGAGATACTCCATAATCCTTATTGCTATGTTGAAGACAAGACGTGGGTCGGTAATCAACTCTTTAATTGTTTTTCTCAGCCTTTGTGGTTTATGGGGGCAAATGTTGCAGAATTCTCCCCTGCTTGTCAATTGGTATGATTCTCTGTTCACCTCTCCACTGTGATGTGGTGAACTGCTTTCTGCTGCAGAATGGTGTCAGTGACCTAGCTGGGTGCTACACATTGGTAGTGGATGAGGTCCAGTCCAGAACTGTAGGTCTCAGGGTAGGCTACTGTATGAGACTATAGCTGCAACCAGCTTACCTCAGATTTCACTGCTTCGGATGCTGCTGGTTGTCCAATCCCATATTGCATGCTCTGATTTGAAGTGAAGGTAAATTAGAGAAGAGATGGATCACCTATCATATGTCTGGGGAAGGCATTAGGGAACAAGGGAAGTCCTGGGGAGCTGCAGGGTCTGCTGGTTTTCTCGGCTCCTCCTGGCTCTTAATTGGTCTGTTAATGTCACTAATTGCTCAGAGGGAGCTCACACCTGGTGTCCCTGGCCTGGTGGTGAGAACTAAAACCAGCAGACACTACTGCTCTGGAGGAGAGGAGTTAGCTATAGCTTTTCCTGGATGGAGCCTTGAGGGCCCCAAACATCTACTTCCTCTGCTGGCTTCCACCCAAATCACACCACATCTCCCAATGAATATTCATTAATGTTACATAGTTGGGGAGGGGGAAGATGATGGGGGCGGAGTGGGCTGCCTGTAGCCAAGGGGCATTGTTTATTTGCATATATAGATGTGTTTAAATCTGCGAGGTAAAGACTATGTTCTCATTAGTACTAATAGTATGCTGCCCCTGCCCACTGATACTACAGCATTCATCTTTCAGACTCCGTCCCTCCCTCCACCCGCCCCGCGCAGCTAAAGGCATGCTTCACTTTCTCCCTCTACCCTCTACCCTTCGCCAGTGTAAAATACCTCACCCTCGCAGACAGAGACAGATGGAGAGAGCAGCACCAGACTTCCACTCATCTCCAATGATTTACGCCATCACAGCACACACACACAAGCGTGCACGCACAAAAACACACACTTTCCACTGGATGAGATGGCACATGCTTATACATGCTTTCCCGGCACACACACACACACACACACAAAGACAGACACACACACACACAAGCTCAACGCTGACGCTTGATGAGATGACACACACAGCTGAGTGTGTGAAGACACCTGTCTCATCTGAATGTTATTAAATGCTGATGCTCCGGGGCTTTTTTAGAGGACGTGTGACGAGGAGCTTCAAAGCAGTGGCAACAGAGATTGACATCAGTTGTCCCTCTTTATGATAGTTAAGGGAGAACCAGGAAGGTGTCAGACCAGACATCAGTTGTCCCTCTCTAAGACAGTTAAGGGAGAACCAGGTGTCAGACCAGACCATTGGGAAAGGATATCCTTCTTCTAGTCAGCCTGGAAACGTCTAGTTAAAAAGGCTGTGTCGCTTCATACTGGACGTCTCTGTGACTGCGGCAACAAGTTCAGTGCTACACTGCTGCTGTACTATCACTGTATGTTTGTGCCAAACCAAACATCTGTGTGTGTGTGTGTGTGTGTGTGTGTGTGTGTGTGTGTGTGTGTGTGTGAATTCAAGCATGTGGGAACAAGGATGTGCATGCACTACAAGACCCAGTGGTCTGTTAGTAAGGTTACAGTACACTATGTTCTCTTCTCAACACCTTGTCTCCCCAGTCCCTACCAGTACACACAGTATAGAGGAGAGAGGGATGGGGAGAGCAGTGGATGGAGGAGAGGAGGGGTAGGGCTGCTGTTGCAAAGAGATGAGAGGAATGGAGGGATGGAGGGTTAGAGGGACGTGGGGGATGGAGGGAGAGGCCGGGGGGATGGGGGGATGGAAGTTTAGAGGGAGAGGGTGGGGATGGAGATGGAAGTTTAGAGAGAGGGGATGGAGGGATGGATGTTTAGAGAGAGAGGCAGGGGATGGTAGTTTAGAGGGAGAGGTAAGGGATGGAGAGAGAGGCAGGGGATGGTAGTTTAGAGGGAGAGGTAAGGGATGGAGAGAGAGGCAGGGGATGGTAGTTTAGAGGGAGAGGTAAGGGATGGAGAGAGAGGCAGGGGATGGTAGTTTAGAGGGAGAGGTAAGGGATGGAGAGAGAGGCAGGGGATGGTAGTTTAGAGG